>LR999451.1:16405978-16530997 GCA_905216605.1 Arabidopsis arenosa
TTTGATATATATTGAAACATTTCGAAGATATAATTATATTCTAAATTTTCTAGTTTCTAAAAACTTTCTAGACCATCAGCAGTGGCAAATGTGTTTGTGGGTGTAAGTATTTTTTTTAGTATTATAATTTAAAGCAAAAGAGAAAGATAAACAGAAGAAAGAGAGAGATAGAGAGAAAGTGTTACATCCGAGTGTAACTTACACCCGGGTGTGAAGAGAGACAATTTTTCGTTGTTTTTTAATACCTACACCCCAAGACTCACACCCATCTGCTTGCCCCACTGCCCATGCTCTTAGGATATTGGATGGATGCCAAACATAATTCAGTATAGTTAAAATAATTATAGAGCATTTTACTCTATAGTGTACATTTTTGAAACTCAATTGACCTCTAGAGTAGTTTAGGGGTAGTGGATAGTTTTTTAAGTTTTTTTACTACTACACCCTCAACCCAACCTAACCAATCCAACTAACTATGGTTTGCAACCTTATTCTTTCTCTCTCTTCATTCATTTTTCTTTCTCTCCACTTTACAAAATAAATACAAACACTTGCATATCTTCTTGGTAAAAAAACAATCGTTCCATACTTTTTATCTCTTCTCTCATCAAACACAACCAAAAAAATAGATCTAGGTTTTTTTTTTTTTTTTTCTCTTCTCAGATTTAAAAATGGTTTTTGGGCTCCTTTGGTGAAGGAGTGGTGAGCCTATTCTTCTCTCTGGCAGGGTTGGGTTGTGGAGATCCGCTTCTCGGTGCATCTGTGACGAAATCGCGGCGGATTCGTGTTCTCCCGTCGGTATTACTGTTTTCACATTTCATGATGTAATTTTTCTTTGTAATCCACATTCACCTGCTGAGATTGGGATTTTAGCTTTTGACCTAATTTTTCTTATTGGAGATGATTCTCGGTAGCTCTACAATTTCAAGCTAAAAATTTTGTTTATCATATTCTTGCTTTAATATTTTCACTATCTTATTAATTTGTAACTTAAAGGTAGTTTTGTGCGATTTTCATTAAAACATGAGCAAATGATGAAAAATGGAAGAAATACAAAAAATCATATCCAAAAATGCAGGTGATAGGCGGGTAGGTTTTCATGAAAATGATGATCGTATGCAAATTACTATTTTGCCCTTCTCATTTGTATGCAAATTACTATTATGCAAACCACGTAGTCGAGTTTGGTGGATGCATGGCTCGTCGATAATTCGAAATGATTGAAATGACAACATGGTCAGAGTTTGGTGGATGTGTGTGGTTTTGTGCAATTTTCATTAAAACACATGAGCAAATGATGAAAAAAAGAGAAATACAAAAAAATCTATCCAAAAAATGCGGGTGATAGGCGCTAGGTTTTCACGGAAGGATGCAAATTACTATTTTGCTCTTCTCATTTGTATGCAAATTATTATTATGCAAAACCACGTGGTCCGAGTTTGGTGGATGTGCATGGATGGTCGATAATTCGAAATGATTGAAATGACCACATGGTTAGAGTTTGGTGGTGTGTCTAGACGGTCGATAATTCAAAAGGAGATTATGCTTATCGGAGTTTTTTAGCGTGCTGATATCTACGATTATCTTCAACCATATGCTCGTCCAGATCCCATCCTTTTCTAAATCGAACAAAATTTTGCTGAATTACAATCATTGTTATGATACCACAAGCTTCTCCATCTTCAGATCCATCAACTTCTAAGTGAAAATTCAATCAATGACTTCCCACACTTATCTCAATCAATCGCCACTATTATTATTAACTATATGTATGACATATTATGGATGCCACATTATGGATGGCGCAATGATTATCGTATTATTGCATTATGAATGATCATGTATTGAAAAAACATATGGTTGCCGTATTATGTATTATGAATTTTATGAATGATCATGTATAGAAAAATATTATGGAAGCCACTATTCGATAGAGATGAAACATGTTTTTAAGAGTGAAGAAGTAAATTAGACCTAGAATTGAAATGACCACGTGGGCAGAGTTTCGGTGGATGTGCGTGTATGGTCGGTAATTCGAAATGATTGGTTTAATATTTTGATGTAAAATTATAAGAGACTGTCATATGTTGAAGATTTATTGGATAGTTTCTATTTTATCCCTTAAAAATATTTTTTGTGTCAATGACTTCTCACACTTAGCTCAATCAATCGCCACTATTATTGTTGACTATTATGTATGATATTTGGAGCCACATTACGGATGTCGCATAATGATTGTTGTATCTAGGGTTTCGAGTTTTGGTTGGGTTTAGAGTTAGGGTTTAGGTTTAGAGTTAGAGTTTAGGGTTTGGGTTAAGGGTATAGGGTATAGGTATATGGTTAAGGGTTAATTCTCTATGGTTTGGTTTTAGGGTTAAGGATTTTGAGTTTTAGGGTTTAGGTTTAGGGGCTAAGATTAATGTCTAGGGTTTAGGGTTTAGTATATGGATTTAGAATTTAGGGTTTAGGGTAAGGGTATAGGTATATGGTTAAGGGTTAAGTCTCTATGGTTAGGGTTTAAGGTTTTGTGTTGGGTTTAGGGTTTAAGTTCAGGGGCTAGGGGTTAATGTCTAGGGTTAGGGTTTAGTATCATGGGTTTAGGGTTTAGGTTAAGAGGTTAGGGAATAGGGTATAGGTATGGTTAGGGTTAAGGTTTAAGTCTCTATGGTTTAGGTTTTAAAGTTAAGAATTTTTAGTTTGGGTTTAATGTCTAGGGTTTAGGGTTTAGTATCTAAAGTTTCGGGTTTTGTTGTTTAGGGTATAGTTTAATGGTTTAGGTTTAGGGTATTATGGGTAAAGAACCATGATTGTCTACACTGATTCTAGGGTTTTGGCTACATACTTCTCATTTAAGTGAAGAATAATTAGACCTGAATTGAAATGACCACGTGTTTGAGTTTGGTGGATGTGAGTGTATGGGCGGTAATCCTATACTAATATTTGGGAAGTACATCCTAAGAGTCATCTTAGATTTTGTAAGAAATTACAATATATGCCAGTAGAGATCTCTAATTATAATCATTTTTCCATTTCACTAATATATATAACGGGTCAACGAGTCAACGGTCAAATGGGTTTAAGATATTAAAAGATTTTGTTATATCATACTAATTAATATATTCGAGAATGTTATATACTAATCAATTCGAAAATGTAACACAATTAGCACATCCTATACTAATTACTAATTATTATTCGGATGTTTATTGAAAATGTTATTCAAAATGTTATATAGTAATCCATTATTCGAACATGTTATTAAAAATGTTATTGAAAATGTTAATGAAATGATATATCAGAAAACATTTTATATCAATCCAATTTATAAAAATGCTATTTTGAATTATACTCATAGTTCGAAAATGTTATTGAAAATGTTATCCAAAATGTTTATCCTATACTATTTATTTGGGAAGTACATCCTATAAGTCGTAACGTTAATTTTGTAAGAATATAATATGCTTAGAGATCTCTAATCATAATCATTTTAATTCCATGTCACTAACATTACAATTATTAAAAAAACTGGTCAAAACGAAAAACGGGTTTAAAGATCTTAAAGATATTAGGTTGTTATATTTTGTTTAGATATAAATTCGTATTCAAGCAATTCGTAATCTTTGAGAATATATTCAGTTTCCCTAAACTTTGAGAATTCAGTTTCCTTAAAACCCTTTATAAAAAAAAAATAAGTTATAATAGTTGTTATATTCTAGATCGTTTTTTTTGTTTAGTTTTACGTTTTTTGTTTAGCTTATCACGCATCAATATATCAGCTATTCAGTTCCTTAAAATCTTTTCTAAAGATTGTCAATCTCTCTGTATATAATTTTGATCCTATATTTCAAATAATCTAGAATATACCTTTCTAAATATTATCAAACTATTTATGCTAATTAATATTTCTGAATCTCCTAATTATCACAAATAATCTACAACTATAAATATCCATTTAGGTTTGACGTACATTTCTCACAGAAATCATCTCAGCACCATTCTCATATCCTAACAATTAAAATACAGCAGAAATGGCTATGGTTAGTCGCTACACTCCTATTAACAACTTGAAGCCTGTCAAGACTTTTTGGTATTCAAGTTAGTATACTTCATTCGTGGATTCATTTTACAAAAGCATGTCTTTGGAAATGATTTTGACAGATGAGACTGTAAGTACCATTGAAATTTTATACAATCTCTTTGTAATATGTGCCGTAAGTTTTAAGTCATCTGATTTTAATTACAGGGTAACAAAATTCAAGCAGACATCAAAAAGAAAACACATCACAAATTCCAAAGGTATGTAAAACCTTTTTTTTTCTTTTTTTTAAACCATGAAACTGGCCCACAACCCAATATAATCCATTAAAAAACTAGACCCAATACAACTATTTTTTGTTTGTCACAATCACACAATAAAATTATCACCTAATTGAACCAAAGAAATGGTTAATCTCATATAAAAAATACAAATCTAATGCTGCTAAATATATTAATTCTAAAATACAATATTCTCTCATTCTTAGTCAAATAAAATATATAACATTATATCCAAATAGTAATAAATATAAAATATGATGAATTCCTTTTTATATTATCTATTATACTATATTATTTCTTATTTCTTCGAACAAAATATACAATTTAATTCATGAAAAATATTAAATCCCGTGCTGTATAGCACGGGTCATGATCTAGTCCTAAATTATGTGTTGTCATCTTTGATGTAAAATTATAAGAGACTGTCATGTGTTCAAGATTATGTGGTAGTTTTTATTTTATCCTTTAAAAATATTTTTGTGTTATAGATTATTTTATAAACTATAGTAAAATGGATTTCAAATGTAAAGAAAAAGTAATTAAATTAATTATACAATAAAAAATATGTTTATCTCTGATTTAGTACTTATAATCCTCTTTTATTATAATCCTACCTTCATTTCTCTCTCTTTAAAACCAAATTCCACTCCGAAAACCGTGCCCATCCACAGATCTTAATTTTAAGTTATATTTGGACGGTCCATATTTTTTACAAATTTCTTTGCTTTCTAATTGGTTAACAGTTTGTAACTAGTTCACCAACGAACCGTTAGATTTTTTTTAGCTCCTACACTCCAACGACTGAGATTTAACAAGTTAACTACAGTTGGGTTAACTGTCCACGTGTAGTAAAGGCAATTTTGGTATTAATTTTTGTGGAACAGTGAAAAAACTCCAAAAAAGTACCTACTCCCCCTAATACCTCATATGCTCAAACAATCTCACAAACTACCCAACATGCCACGAACCCTAAATTATATTAGGGTGACTTTCACTTTGGCATATTTTTCTTGAGTTTCCTTTCAAAGATACACATTTCATGATTTTCATGTTTTTTCAACTATTCAAATTTTATCTATTTGCCCTTTCAAAAGTCACGCATACCTTCTTTTTCTTCCACCTTCCACGTCACTTATCTCTCTCTCTCTCTCTCTCTCTTTCTTTCTTTTTTTTCCTTGCATTCCTTCTTTATTATCATTTTATGACTTATATCAATTTCTATGTTAATTTACTTTCTACAATATTTAAAATAAATTTCCTACATTTTAAGATCCATTTTGCTATATTTTTGATGAATAATTATAATCGAACTTATGTTTGTTATTAAGTAGATGTCCATATACTTGAACAAATATTATATATTAACATTGTAATTACCGATCACCAAACATATCTGCTAAACTCTAACCACATAAATGAATAAGATAGTTTTTCGGTAGACATACATTGTCCAAATACTGATCAAGTCTATTGTTCATATTTACTATTAGACATCTTCTTTTTTTGTTTTTTGACCATTAACACTGAACACATGGTTAAAATGAATATATGCTAATCATAATGTCCTCGAACATTTAACATATGAATTCTGTTTTGTAAACATTCACACAAGCAAACTCATCCATCCAAGTAGATAATGTTCACGGATACTTGAACAAACCTACTACACAAATATTTCTAACTAACGAACAAACTCATCCAACTAGACAATGTGCCAGATGTGTCCATTTGAACATGTGTTCGCTACTAAATGGACACAACATTAATGTTTGATTCGATACTCATGTAGTTGTATTAGTGTTGTTAGTCGGACATGAACTTTAGGCTATTTAGAAATTACTAATATTCTGAAAGGGATATCAAAAATTGGAATGTTAGTTGTTGGTGTCGGATCCCGCACCAGTAGACCGGGACCAACCAAAGATTGCCACGTAATTAGATGAAGGCCCACAGAGGATAAGGCCCATTAAGCCCATTGTTTACAGGGTATAATCGAAGTGGGCGTCATCATAAAGAGAGCCCGGAGTGGTCACACCTCGGGATATGACTCGGAATCGAAGTCGGAATACTTGGGCCAGAAGGCGAAGCCCATGAAGATCGGAATCAATTCAAATTCAAACGTTGGGCATTAAAACTCAAAGACCAAAACGGACACATTTAAGAGAATAATTGTGTTTAATTGAGAGTTAATGTCGTTTGTCAATATAAATAAGAGGGCTAAGAGCCATGTAAACATACGCAATTTTCTAGCAAATACACTATAGTCATTCCTATTGCAATTCATAGCTTTTTATCATATTTTTGTCCTCAAGAATAATCATTCCCACTAATTAAACAAATATTCAAGTGTGCGAATCCGACATCCACATTTTGGCGCCGTCTGTGGGGATCTAGAAGATTCTTGAGTTGTCAGATTTCTCTCATTTCCGAGATAAGCAGCAATGTCTGGAGCAAGCATCCCTGATTCGACAGTAGCCGAGGCTCTCAAGACCATGCAGCAAGCCATAACAGAAATGTCGCAGAAGTTCTCGGATGTGGAAAAAGCTGTGGACACGCTTAAAACAACCCAGGTATCTCTTGGTCAAAACATCAATACTATTCAATCTCGTGTTCGTTCTCTAGGTGCAGGAAGTACCGTGGGAGTCCGAAGCATGTTCAGTACGCCAAACTCCCGTGTGCGAAGTGACCAACGAACAAACAACTTCTAACCCAACAATCCAACCGGATGTGGAAGAAGAGACGCAGCTCGGAGATGAAGATCAGCTTGTAGATCAGTATGATCAAGAGAGCTTCGATCAGCTCGAAACCATGAGGAAGGTTAGCCAGGAACTAAAAGAAATGAAGTCAAAGTTCCACCAGGCCACCAGTTCGGAGCCGGACATCAACCGAGTCATCGAGGAAGCTAGGCGAACTCCTTTCATTCCGCGAATTGCAAATTTGAGAATCAAGGATTCTCGAAAACTCAAACTGGATCCGTACAGTGGATTAGAAGACCCAAAAAGCTATCTCGCAGCTTTTCTGATTGCCGCTGGAAGAGTCGAATTGGATGAAGCTGAGGATGCAGGATACTGCAAACTCTTTTCGGAAAATCTTTGCGGTCAAGCACTAATGTGGTTCACTCAGCTGGAACCAGGCTCAATCAATAACTTCGACGAGTTGTCGGCTGTTTTCCTGAAACAATATTCTATCCTCATGGATAAAAGCGTTTCGGATGCTGACCTGGAATCTAACACAAGGGCCAAATGAGTCACTTAGAACTTTCATCACCAAATTCAAGGGGGTGCTGTCAAAACTCCCAAGAATCTCGCAGCAGTCAGCTTTCTGCCCTACGAAAAGGTTATGGCATGACTCAGGTTCAAAGAAGATCTAATACTTCACAAACCGGACACAATTCAAGACGCACTTTTCCGTGCAAATAACTGGATGGAAGTAGAAGACGAAAAAGAGAGTTTTGCGAAAAGGAACAAACAAGCAAAACCAGCGGTCACTTTCCCTACCAAAAAGTTTGAGCCCAGAGAGAACCAAGGACCTAAAAAGTTCGGATCGCAACCCCTCAACAATACCGTCGGGAAACAATTTCAAGGAAAAGGAAGGTCGAACACTTGGGTCCGTGACGAAAGTTTGATTGTGACATCCATAAGGTAACCGGACACTTAACCAAAGATGTAGTGTCCTCAAAAAGCACCTCGCAGAGCTGTGGGCCAGTGGAGATCTTTCTAAATTCAAGATAGAAGATTTCGTGAAAGAATATCACGAGGCAAAGATACCCCTAAAGATCAGAATTTAAAAAGACCTAGGCAATCCAACGAAGAAGAACCTAGAAGTTCGAAGGGAAAAATCAATGTATCATTGGAGGTTCCAAGCTTTGTCGGGATACGATCAATGCCATAAAGAAGCATAGGCGAAATGTTTTTAAAGCGAATTTAGGCGAAGAAATGGACTTTCAAGGCACGTCAATATCATTTGACGAAGAAGAAACATGTCACCTCGAAAGGCCTCATGATGACGCCCTAGTCATTACCTTAGACGTTGCCAACTTCGAAGTTTCGAGAATTCTCATTGATACGGGCAGTTCGGTCGACTTAATCTTTTTAGGTACCCTGGAAAGATGGGAATCAGTCGGCAGATATAGTAGGACCGCCGTCTCCTTTGGTGGCATTCACAAGCGAATCGGCCATGTCTCGGGACGATCAAGCTACCAGTTCTTGCCAAAAACGTGTCAAAGATAGTAGATTTTGTTGTTTTTGATAAACCGGCAGCCTACAACATCATCCTTGGGACTCCATGGATTTATCAAATGAAGGCAGTTCCCTCGACGTATCATCAATGCATCAAATTTCCAACTCTAGTGGAGTGGGAAACAATTCGAGGAAGTCAAGAAGCTTCACGAACGTGCTATCTGACCAGTCATCGACTAAAGATCCAATAGCAATTAACGAAACCTGCGAAGAAGGAAATTCCAAGACTTCCTAGTGGGCAAAAAAGAAGACGATGTGGTAATCGAAGTAGTATTGGAAGAAGATAAACCAGATCGGAAAGTCCGAATTGGAGTCACTTTGATTGGCGAAATAAAAGAAGCTTTGATTGAACTTCTAAGGAAAAACAAGACGTCATTGCATGGTCAGCGGCCGATATGCCTGGCATAGATCCAAGCATAATCTGCCACAAATTGAACGTAGATCCAAGTTTTAAGCCCGTAAAACAAAGAGAAGGAAACTCGGAGTAGAGCGAGCAAAGGCAGTAAATGATGAAGTGGACAAACTACTAAAGATAGGATCTATAAGGGAAGTACAATACCCGGAGTGGGTGGCAAACACTGTCGTGGTCAAAAGAAAAATGGAAAGGACAGAGTGTGTATCGACTTACACCGATCTCAATAAGGCATGTCCGAAAGATAGTTTTCCACTCCCGCATATAGACCGGCTCGTAGAATCTACCGCTGGGAATTGAGTTATTAACTTTCATGGATGCTTTCTCGGGTTATAATCAAATAATGCTGGATCCAGAAGACCAAGAAAAGACGTCATTCATCACAGACAGAGGTACCTACGTTTATAAAGTAATGCCTTTTGGTTTAAAAAACGCAGGAGCCACTTATCAACGATTGGTCAACAAATGTTCCATGAGCATTCTCGGGAAGACAATGGAAGTCTACATAGACGATATGTTGGTTAAGTCTTTGAAGAAAGAGGATCACATTAAGCATTTGGAAGAGTGTTTCGAAATTCTCAACCGATATCAAATGAAGCTGAACCCGGCGAAGTGCACTTTCGGAGTTCCATCCGGAGAGTTCCTTGGTTATATCGTGACAAAAAGAGGAATCGAAGCTAATCCAAACCAAATTAATGCCTTTCTAAACATGCCATCCCCGAAGAACGTCAAGGAAGTACAGCGTCTGACTGGTCGAATTGCAGCCCTAAACAGATTTATTTCAAGATCAACGGACAAGTCTCTGCCTTTTTATCAAATTCTGAAGGGAAATAAAGGGTTCCTTTGGGATGAGAAGTGTGAAGAGGCATTCGGACAACTTAAAGCATACCTCACTACTCCACCAGTGTTGTCCAAACCCGAAGTGGACGAGAAGCTCTATTTGTATGTTTCAGTGTCAAAACATGCAGTTAGTGGAGTCTTGGTCCGGGAGGACCGCGGGGAGCAAAAACCGATTTACTACATAAGTAAGTCAATGACGGATCCAGAGACAAGGTACACAATATGGAAAAACTCGCACTTGCAGTAGTAACTTCAGCCCGGAAGCTGCGCCCATACTTCCAGTCTCATCCAATCGAAGTGTTAACCAACCAGCCACTCCGAACAATACTTCATAGTCCAAATCAATCCGGACGATTGGCGAAGTGGGGCAGTGGAACTAAGTGAATATGATATAGATATAAAAGCCGGGTCAGCATGAAGGCTCAGGTTTTGGCAGATTTCCTAACCGAACTACCAGTGCTGGGCATACCGGAGCAACCAGAGAATCAGACTTGGAAACTATATGTAGACGGATCTTCATCAAAACAAGGATCTGGAGTAGGAATCAAGTTGGAATCTCCAACGTCGGAAATTCTTGAACAATCATTCCGGCTATTGTTTAATGCTTCTAACAATGAAGCAGAATATGAAGCACTAATTGCCGGACTTCGACTGGCACAAGGGGTTGGAGCTGAAGAAGTGGTTGCTTACTGTGATTCACAGCTGGTAGTTAATCAGTTCAATGGCGATTATGAAGCGAAGGATCTAAGAATGGAAGCATACCTTGAAGTAGTGAAGGGTCTTTCCAAGGACTTCAAGAAATTCGAACTAATTCGCATACCTCGAGGAGAAAATACAACCGCGGATGCACTTGCCGCATTAGCATCAACTTCAGATCCTGAGCTAAAAAGAATCATTCCGGTTGAATGTATCGCGGAGCGAAGCATTAGAACTGACAAAGAAGTCCTTGCTGTTACAAGATCTCGAGCAGCAGCGCGTGAACGTGGCGAGCCCGAAATCGAGTTGCCACCTGTTTAAACGGAGGAAGTCGAAAAAAGCACAACAAGGAGCCCGATATACTTCCAGAAACTGTTATAGAGTCGGAACCGGTAATCGAGGACGACCATCCCGAACCGGACCTTGAACCAAATGAACATCCCGAACCGGAACCGCGAGTATTTCATGAGATTGACCAAATTCCGGCTAAAGACTGGGGGGCTGATTGGAGGGAGCCAATAAAGCACTACATCATGACAGGCGAGCTCCCGAAAAACAAGTGGCAAGCCAGGAAAATGAGAGTCGTTAGCGCGAAATTTTGTCTATCAAAGGATATATTATATAAGCGAGGTGTTAGCGACCCCTACCTATTATGCATCTTTGGGCCCGAAGTCGAAATCGTCGTGAGAGAAGTACACGAAGGTCTATGTGGGAGTCATGCGTCTGGAAGGGCCATGGCTTTTAAAATAAAAAGGATGGGCTATTATTGGCCCACTATGATCACGGATTGTGTCAAGTTCGCTCAAAGGTGCAAACGTTGTCAACTCCATGCGCCGATGATCCATCAACCTTCGGAGTTATTCTCCTCCATTTCTGCCCCGTACCCGTTTATGAGGTGGTCGATGGATATCATTGGACCATTGCATAGATCAACTCGAGGAGCACAATACCTGTTGGTCTTAACGGATTATTTTTCAAAGTGGATCGAAGCTGAAGCATATGCTAGCATCAAAGATTCGGCGGTGAATACTTTCATTTGGAAGAATATCATATGCCGACATGGGGTTCCATACGAGATAGTTACTGATAATGGGCCACAGTTCATTTCGCACGAATTTGAAGCTTTTTGCTCAGAATGGGGATCAAGGTCAGTTATTCCACTCCACGGTATCCACAAGGAAATGGCCAAGCTGAAGCTGCGAACAAAACAATTTTGAGCAATCTCAAAAAACGCTTGAGTCATTTAAAAGGAGGATGGTATGATGAACTCCAACCCGTCCTATGGGCTTATCGAACAACCCCTAGGCGACCTACCGGAGAAACTCCGTTTTCCCTAGTTTATGGCATGGAAGCAGTAGTACCGGCTGAACTCAATGTGCCCGGTCTTCGCCGAACAGAAGCACCATTGAACGAAGAGGAGAATTCAGCAATGCTCGATGACTCGCTGGATACCATTAATGAAAGACGAGATCAAGCCTTAATTCGGATACAAAATTACCAGCAAGCAGCAGCTCGGTACTACAATTCCAAAGTCAAAAGCAGACCATTCTTTGTAGGCGATTATGTGCTAAGGCGAGTTTTTGATAATAAAAAAGAAGAAGGCGCGGGCAAACTCGGCATTAATTGGGAAGGTCCTTATATTGTGACCGAAGTGGTTCGAAATGGCGTTTATAGGTTAAAGGACTTAGAAGGCAGTCCAGTCCAGCGACCTTGGAACGTGATCAATCTAAAGAAGTTCTATGTTTAATACGCAATTTGTTATGTACATGAACTACGGTGTGGCTTGATCCCGAAATGGGTACGTAGGCAGCTCGAAAAAGAGTTCAGCTACTAATAATGAAAATTTGTTTTATTTCTTAGAAAAAGAGTTCGGCTATGCGAACATACAAGATGAAGAGTTCGGCTATGCGAACATACAAGATGAAGAAGTTCGGCTGTGCGAACATACAAGAAATCGAAAGTAAAACATTTATTCAAGCAAACAGAGTGTCAACCTTCGCACACTTCGGGCTAGGAAAACCCTCCCGGAGAGCAGAACACCTGAACCCCTTGACCTGCGAGGTCCAGAACTGGCATCATACAATCCGGGATACGAGCAAAGTCGGAAATTCCGAGCTCAATCCATTCTCCGGGGTGGGAGCCAAGGATGTGAAGATCTCTTGACACCGTAGTAAGCCTGCGTTGCATTCGGTTAATCCTTTTCCGAAGTCTTTTCTTTTCCAACGTAAGCTTCCGGTGTTGGAGCGCAAGCGCCTCTATGAATGCCATCGCTGTTCCTTGGTCCCTGATTGGGAGGTTCTTGATCAAAGCGCATGGAGCTCGGATCTGAGATCTGAAAAAGCCGCGAAGTGGAGAAGGTCGCCTACTTGGAACATCTGGAACATCTTCATCTATCACTCCGATCCTGGAGAAGTCCGGCATAGACTCTGAACATCGAAGGTTAAAGTCCATATCTGCAGAAGTAAGAAGAATGGTGAGGAGTGAGGAGAAGTTGAAGCTGTAATTTATAGGGATGTCGTATCCCTAGCAGTCTGCGGATTCAGCGTGGAGACAGAGTAATTCGCGGAAAGATTTATTCCCTTAAAATCGATCCTGCATTAAAAGACGTATCACCAAGAATGATATGGGAATTAAAGGAGTAGCAAATATTTCCATAAATAAAAGGGGCCGAGGCCCATTATGAGTTCAAAACGAGAGGAAAAATAAAGAAAGGAGAACAGAGTTAGGAAACATTTATGGGAGAGGCTCAGGAACAGGCTCCCTCATCGCCGGTGTGGAATTCGAAGTGGAAGCGCCGTTCGTGCCCTCAACCTCGGGTTCATTCGGGACACGTTTCCAGGGATTGTCATCATTTTCCTCGTCTTCCTCTTCGCTATCACAAGAGCAGCTTCAGTCGGGGCGTTCACCGGTCCCCGAACTTGACCTTTAGCACGGAGGTACATCCGGAGCATCCTCGGGATCTCAGCGATGCAGTCGAAGTTCCTCCACTCCCACTGAAAGGGATCACTTTCCAGGGCTCTCACCTTCCTCTCCACTCGAGCAATACGAGCCTCGAGTGTTTGCCTCTTAAGGCCCAGCCGCTGCCTCTCGTCGCACAAACGGCGATGTTTGTCGACAACCTGTCACCAAAAAGAATAAATTAAAGTGAAAGGCATAAGATTTTGGTCAAGAGAGTCGAATTTTAACCTTGTCCATGAAGTCGTAAGCCTCTTTCTTTTCCCTCGAAGGGAAGTGAAACACAGCATGAGGAAAGAGAACGCCGGCCGGTTCGAAGCCGTCGCCGGACAGGAACAAAGGACTGCCAGGATCGGTGGGAACCACAGTTGCGTTTTCCATTTTTATAAAAAAATTATCGAGAGAATTTTGGAGTTCCTTGGAAAAGTTTAGAGGTAAACCTGCCTCTACTTATAATAGGTCTAGGGTTTATCTCGAAACCGTAATTTAATGATGATAGTGTGCCCGAGTGGTTTAAACTGTTTTTTGGAAATAGAGAAGCAGTTATTGCCTTAAAGGCGTGCGACTTTCCCTATTTTCAAGGAAGGGAAAGTTCAACCGTCGCATTTAAAGCAAGAAGCCCATTAAGCACAAAGCTTTTTAAGGCCCAAGCCCAACAAATTCACCGAGTTGACTAAACCCGAAGTGGGGGACTCGTGTTAAGCCGAGCTCAGCTCTCGCATTCCAAGAGAAGGGCCTGATCAGCCTAAAAATCTCGAAAAAACATAAGCCACAAGGCCAAGAAGTGTTAAAAAGCGGACTTTGCAAACCCGCATACAATTTTTAACCAAAGCCCCCTCGGGATCTAAACCTAAAACAGAAAAAGGTTTAAAAGCCTCCTCAGGCAAATATCTTGTTCAAAAGAAATTAATAATAAAGCCTCCTTAGGCAAAAGCAAAAACATAAAGTTTCAAGTCTTAAAAATGTATAATAATGGGACAAGCCCCAATTCGGAGTGGACGCAGCCACTACGGGTCAACAGACACTTCGGCCTCCATTTCGGTTGGCAGGTTTTCACCCACCTCCTTGGCCGGGACTTGATCAGAAGAAATTCCTTGCTCATTCCCTTCGGTACAAACATCTCCTGAGGTGACCTTCGGTGCAGCAGGGACTTCGGATGAGACAATGCCCTCCGTCTCACTTGAACCTATAGAAGACAGTTCGGGTCAAACAAAAGGGGAAGAAGAAGGTAGTAAACATCAAGAACTAGTGTTTACCTGTCCAGTCTAGACCTGATTCACTTAGGGGAGGAGATTCAGTAAAAAACTCCGCAAAATCCTGAGGATTGAAGGACGAAGCGGGAAGAGCTGCCAGACGATTCTTCTTTTCAGATAAACTAGACGCCAGCTCGGATCTCTCTTTCACTTCGGAGAAATCATCATCGTGAATTTGATCCAGCAAGATTAGGTTGCTCTCGTGCTCTTTGATGTCTGACTCCAGATCTGATTTAACCTTCTCAGTTTGAATAAAGCGGATGGCTCCTTGAATCAACTCCATCCCTCGTCCCTTTACCTCTTTTCTGGCCTTCGACGCCGACCTTGCCAATTCGGAATCACGCAACTTGGTAATCGCGTTGTACTTCGCGCGAAGTTCAATGAGTTGGTTATTCAGGGCGTCGGCGGATGATTCAGATTCGTGAAGCCTACCCTGAACACCAGACAGCTCGTTCTGTAGTTGGTAATTCTGGTCATACTGGTCCTTCAGATCCCCCTTTATCTTCTCAAGCTCAGATTTGAGGCCGTCTACTTGATCTTCCAGTTGTTGCTTAGAGCCCGAAGATGATTGAAGGTCGGACTCAAGAGTAGTAAACTTGCCTCTCCATAATTCGATCTCCTGTTGTTGACTGAGTAACAACCCTTCATAGTGTTCGATCATGTCGTTGAGTTCGCTGTTCGCCTGGCATTTTGTATAAACTCGAAATGATGGACCAGGTGGAAAGTTAACATAAAAGGGAGAATGAAGTAAGACTAACCCGAGATGAGTGATGTGCATGAAGCAAATAGCGTTCGCGAATTGCAGGACGCCACTTGTCAAACTCCGGCAGAATTAGACCCGACCGAGTCTTAAAGCATCGAAAGACGCTACCTTCTTTCTCCATAGCTGTAAAGGAAGAAGAAGGGAATATTTAATATTTTGAATCTAGATGAAGTGAAAACCCTTAAGAATGCGTAAATCGTTACCTGTAAGCGATCTGATTTGGGGGACAAGAGCAGGTTTCGACTTCGGAGAAGCACCTTGAGGTCCAGAACCCTCCTTCTGAGGAGATACGCTCCGAGTGGTCTTCTCACCATCATACTCGGGGAGAGAAGACATGCCGACCGGCGCAGGAGGACCCATTGTTCTAGATGGAGGAGACGATCGAGGTGAACGGTCAGTTCGGGCCCTTGATTTCTCCCTATGCGGAGAAGAATCGCTACGAGATGACTTGTCTCTTTTCCTACGAATCAAATCTTTAAGCGGTGCGTTGCTAAAGTCATCTCGGGAAGGTCGAGGGGAGTCACGACGAGGAGATCGGTCTCTCCGAGGAGAACGATCATGACGACGTTCACGACGAGGTGTTAATCTGTAAGCAGCAACGGATCTGTTCCCCTCGGTGCTGTTGTCGTCGACCAGTAAGGTCCTGCTGTAATCTTTCTTGTCGATAGCGGCCGCAAGGAACGTCTTGTTTTCGTCACAAGCATCTGCTATCGGTTTGGAGAGTTTCTTTCGCTGGGCAGTAAGGGCCCGAGCTGACAATCCTTGAGTTGAAGGAGGAGGCGGAAGACGATGAAGGAGATTTGGTGGACTCATCCTGAGTTTTCGATTGGCTTCAATGAACCGATCGAGAGTAAAGGAATTCCAAAGGGTTTCCCCTCTAAGGATTGTCTTGAAGAAGTTGATGAATTCCTCAGTTGGGAGAATTGGAGCAATAAAGGCTGCAAAAATGAAACAACAGATTTGGTTAGTAAAGGAATAGGGGGATTAAGAAGATGTCTGTAACCTATTTTTCTACCAGGCTTTGCAGACCACTTCGATGGAAGTACATCGGAAAGACTTCCAATCGAAGCGGGAGTTTTCTTAATCAGAAACCAGGGATGGTGCCAGTTCTCATCTTTGTTCGGGAGATGCGAGATGATGTTCCTATTAGCGTTCGGGTACGCCGAGAAGTACCCTGCCTTTTTAGACGAACTTCTCATACTTAGAAGTTCATTCAGTTCGGGAACCCCAATAATGTAGCCAGCTTCCGCCGCAACAGTTATGATTCCAAGGATGGTTCGGAGGAGGTTGGGGGTTAGCTGAGGCAAAGCAATTTCAAGGGCCGCCAGATACCGAACTAAGGCTTCGGGAAGAGGGAAGGTCAATCCACAGCCCTTGAAGTAAATTTCATAAACACAAAAGTAACCATCACGGTGATCCTCCGGGGACTCCGTAGGATCGGCCATCTTCGATTCCGCCATCACGTCAGGTGGAAGTCGGCAGAGTTCTTTCAATCGTTGAAGGGATTGAATGGTACAAGTAGATCTGTAGTGAGGTCCGGCGATATCGTTAGGACGAGTGCAATCGTCAAGGCTAGAACGTTTCCCGTCATAAGACGGAGACTCAGGTCTATCAGAATCGGAAGACATCGAAGGAAATGGGAAAACTCAAGTTCCAGAAGAGAAAGTTTGACGAAAGAGATAGAAAGACTTGGCAGGGAAAAACAAATTTTTACTAGAAGATAAAGATGAAAAAGGTTACCTCACGCAAACTAAGTGGTAATGATGGAACCGCCTCGGTAGTCGTGGGGGAAGTGGAAAGGTTTTTCCCCGTTTTAATAGTAAATAATTAAGATACGGTCATGATGGTGACAGATGTCACGCGATCAAATATGGGTAATACCGAAATTAAAGGATTGACAAAATCTTGGCGGGAAAACTAGAAGATCCCACGGGCGCAATCTTTGGGCATTAAGACGATTAAGCCTTCCGAATTGGAATAAGCATTTCGAAAGACTTGGGGGGCTAATTGTTGGTGTCGGATCCCGCACCAGTAGACCGGGACCAACCAAAGATTGCCACGTAATTAGAGTGAAGGCCCACAGAGGATAAGGCCCATTAAGCCCATTGTTTACAGGGTATAATCGAAGTGGGCGTCATCATAAAGAGAGCCCGGAGTGGTCACACCTCGGGATATGACTCGGAATCGAAGTCGGAATACTTGGGCCAGAAGGCGAAGCCCATGAAGATCAGAATCAATTCAAATTCAAACGTTGGGCATTAAAACTCGAAGACCAAAACGGACACATTTAAGAGAGAATAATTGTGTTTAATTGAGAGTTAAATGTCGTTTGTCAATATAAATAAGAGGGCTAAGAGCCATGTAAAGGATACGCAATTTTTCTAGCAAATACACTATAATCATTTTCCATTTCAATTCATAGCTTTTTTCATCATATTTTTGTCCTCAAGAATAATCATTCCCACTAACTAAACAAATATTCAAGTGTGCGAATCCGACATCCACAATCAGGATTATAACTTACAGGTCTTGTTGACGACGCATTCCGAACATGTTTCCTGAACGTAGAGGTGGGAAATGATTTTCTTCGGAGGGATGTGTTTGGTTCTATTGATAACATGGGATTTTTGCCCATAGTTGCTATTGTTTTCTCATGTTTTAGGGAGCATTTGGAGTGATTTCAGAGCCAAGAAGGTGTTATTCAAGTATTTATGGAGCCAAGAAGGTTTTAAGATTTTTTGAGCTTTAGAGACCAAAAGGCGATCAAAACTCGTTTCAAGACAGTTTCTGTACGTCAAAAGTATGGCGTCTGTTCGAGGTCTTCCCAGTTTCCAAATCAAGAGATCTTGGTGGCTGTGGAAAGCTTGAAGAGTAAGGATTCGCCTCGAAGTGGCATCAGAGCTTTTTATCGAGCCCTTGAGAATTTATGACCAGAAGAGTGAAGACATGTCCAGACCGGCCAGAAGCTATGCAACCGTTCCGGAGCTTCTAGACCGCACCGGTCACAAGGACCGAGCCCGGGCTGCCTCCTACTCTCCACCCCGGTCACTAAGGCCTCTACCCTGTCCAGAACGCGAGTTGCACTTAACCTAATCCACGGGAAAAGACGCTTTTACCTCTAAACCTAATCCTTGGTCCCCGAAACCTATAAATACATGTTGCAAGCCCTAAACCTAGGTGTGCTTCTTCTTGCCTCCCAAGTCCTCACCGAGTTCGTCCCTGCCCCTGCAGCTGTCGTCCCTTGAAGCTTTGAAGACACCAAATCTCTCTCTTTATTTTCTCTTGTTTACTCTAAAGATCTATTAAGGTGAAGTCTTACCTCTTGTATTCTACATTCAAAGAAGTAATCTCTAAACCCTATTCAGTTCTTATTCTTCTCTTTCTTATGAGTTTATCAAACCTTACTTTGATGATCTCTTTAACCATGCTAGAGTAGTTTTCTAGTTGGGTTTAAAGGGTTAATCAAAGGGGGGGTGAAAAAGCAGAGATAGATAAGGCACACGAGAATTAACGAGGTTCGGCAACGTGCCTACGTCCTCAAAACAATAACTAGATTCACTTAGACAATCTTTACAACAAGACCTTGCCTAACTGGAATTACACGACACTAAGAACCTCTTAGTTCGACACCAAACAATATCTAGTTACACCCAGTATTAGAACAACTAAACCCGTGTTCCAGCAAGCAGCTCGACTTGCCTACAAAAGCACCGAAACAAAGCAATTCGTTTTCTCTCTCTATTTTCGGCTAACCCTAGCAGCACACATCTCCCTAGTATATATACCCATATACCTATGAGATATGTCACCCTAGATTTATCCCGATACAAAAGGAAAATATCCTCTTCTAAATAAAAGAAACAAATCTTCAATAATATTCTTCTCCAAGAATATCTTCAGTTGCACGTTTCTTCTGATTTGATCTCTCTAAATATCTTTCTGATATTTATCTTCAACTCCACGAACCACGTCAGCACCAACCGAGCAATCCCAAACCTGTTCCAACAGACCGTTTCTTGTTCCAGCAATATCTGCACTTTCATTCTCCCCCTTTTTAACTGAGTTTTACAACTCAAGCTCACCATAATTATCACACATCCCCAGCAAGACATCATGATATATAAACTCCCCCTTAATCATATATCACTGTGATAATTAACTCTCCATGGATCTTCTACTCTCCATGGATCTTCTACATGGATCTTCTACATTCTCCCCCTGCTTGAGTGATAAAACTTTGTTAAAAAAAAACATGTGCATAACCATACTTGCTGGAATATTCTCCTCGATCAGAATCGTCTTCCACTTGGATCTCTCCAATAACTCTCTTTTCTAAATCTGAACTTTTTCTTCGCAAACTTTGCTTGATCATTTGACATGTGCTTCAAACACCTACATGTGCAGCCCATCATCTTCCTTGGAGTATTGGTTGATGACTTAGGAGACACATCACCATACAAATCCATCTTCTTAATCCAAACCTTTTGAAAACTCCTTGAATCTTGAACAACCTTCTTTTGATTTAATGCACATCTAATCTTGTCAAGGAATTTATAGCAGTAGGCCTTGATATGCCCTTTCTTTCCACAATAAAAGCATCCTGAAGTACAAAACACGTTTTGGTGATTCTTCTGGGTTTCTGTTCCAACAGAATTCAGCTTGTTCCAGCTAACAACACATGTTCTTAAATTTGATGAACTTTTGTTGCATCCACGAACATAATTCATCTTCTTCTCATCATAAATACATGGACTGGTACTTTTGACTTGTACATTATGCTCATCCATCGGAGTTATGATGAGACTTTTTGCGGTCGTCTCCAACAGGTTTTCCCTTGTTCCAGCAGATTTCGACAGATTCTCTTGAACAAAAACAGTCTTTGAATCAGATGTACCTCCTTGATAACCAAGACAAAATCTTGTTTTCTCTGTTCTTCCCATGCTTAGTATTTGATCTAGGTTCTTTGTTCCATTATTCAACATCCTCAAGTACTTTTCATTCTGCATGAGTTCATCCTTCAACCGTTTGGATTTTTCTTTTTCTGCTGCAAGTTCCTCCTTCACTTTTAGCATATGAAAAACTTCATGATCTTCATTTTTCAAAGCACAAGAACACTTTTGATTTTTAGCAAGCTTGATTTTCAATTTCTCTGATTCTTCTTTCTCAAAAGTTAGCTCTTTCTCGATATTCTTCATCTTACTTTCCATCAACATCTTCTCATTGATTAGTACCATGTAGTCTTTACTTTTCTTAACCCAACTCTCTTAACCCAACTCTCATAAAGACTTTTGAATTCAGCTTGAAGATCCACCTCTTGATCGCTTTCTGAATCGCTGCTTGTGTTGGAGTATTCACTACTTGTTTCAGCAGTTGATATAGAATCAGATTTTTCGCTTCTTTCTTTGTGCTCCACGAATGAAGGTAATGCCACGAAGTTGGCTAACTCCTCTTCATCATCCGTTTCACTCTCACTAGAGTCTTCATAGATATTCCTTTTTATCTTCACACCATCGACACACTCAGATTTTGTATGTCCATAACCGTTACATCCTAAGCAACGAACCTTTTTCTTCTTCTTGATACTCGGACATGCAGACTTGATGTGTCCAAATCCTCTACATTCATGGCACTGTATACCACGTCTTCCTTCTCCCACATTTTTGTATGTGCCATGATCATTTTCCAAAGAGTTCTTACCCCTTTTTCCAACGTCTTTAAGAAGTTTCCCAAACATCTTCACAAGTGAGCCCATAGATTCTTCTAAATTTTGTATTCTCAACTTGTCATCATTCTCATATAGAGCTGGTCTATTGACACTATTTGAAATGACATCCTGTTGGTCCATCTCATACGCTTGTAGTCTCCCAACTATTTCATCAAATGGGGTCTCATCCGTGTTAAAAGCAGTTTCCATAGCCGCCTTTTGTGCCTCGAATCTCTTAGGCAAACATCGCAGCAACTTCTTGACAAGCTTCTTGTCTTTGTACGTCTTCCCAATCACATGTGCTTCATTAGCAATCGCACATAGCTTAGCACTAAAATCTGTAACATTTTCGTGCTCATCCATTCGTAGATTCTCAAATTGAGAAGCTAGCCTGTCAATTCTTGATATCTTCACACTTTTTGTTCCTTCAAAAACTTTTTCTAGCTTATCCCACGCTTCTTTGGCTGATTCACACCCTTGAATCAACTTGAATTGATTCTTGTTAACTGAGGTAAAAATAGTAGATAAAGCTTTTGCATTATACCTTGACATAGTCTTCTCATTCTTTAATTTGTCCATTTAGCCTTTGGTTTAGTGACAATAGAACCGTCTCTTTCTTCAATTTTTGGGACTTCATAGCCATCTTCCACAGCTGTCCAAGCGTCCTCATCAATACCTTGTATGATTGCCTTCATATTCACCTTCCAATATCCATAGTTTTCAGCATCTAACGCAAGACTTTTAACTGCCAACCATTCTCGAAATATATCATCCATCTCTTTCCTCAGGATCCTCACCCGTTTGTGGAGTCAGACTCTTTACAGATGCCCGCTCTGATACCAATTGAAAAAGCAGAGATAGATAAGGCACACGAGAATTAACGAGGTTTGGCAACGTGCCTACGTCCTCAAAACAATAACTAGATTCACTTAGACAATCTTTACAACAAGACCTTGCCTAACTGGAATTACACGACACTAAGAACCTCTTAGTTCGACACCAAACAATATCTAGTTACACCCAGTATTAGAAAAACTAAACCCGTGTTCCAGCAAGCAGCTCGACTTGCCTACAAAAGCACCGAAACAAAGCAATTCGTTTTCTCTCTCTATTTTCGGCTAACCCTAGCAGCACACATCTCCCTAGTATATATACCCATATACCTATGAGATATGTCACCCTAGATTTATCCCGATACAAAAGGAAAATATCCTCTTCTAAATAAAAGAAACAAATCTTCAATAATATTCTTCTCCAAGAATATCTTCAGTTGCACGTTTCTTCTGATTTGATCTCTCTAAATATCTTTCTGATATTTATCTTCAACTCCACGAACCACGTCAGCACCAACCGAGCAATCCCAAACTTGTTCCAACAGACCGTTTCTTGTTCCAGCAATATCTGCACTTTCAGGGGGAATATGATCGATCGTTTAGGTGGCAATACTTAGGGTTTTGTTTGATTGTTTACACTGTATTCTTTCTAAGTAAGTTGTTTCTTAATTCATGTAGTAAGATTCATGTCCTAACTCGTGATCCCAAGTGTTTAAATTGCTCACAAGGTTGTTTAATACGCTAGACCTAGCTTACGAATGTGTATCGTGTTATAACAAGCACACACCACTTATTTATAGGGCATTATGGACTAGAATCGAACTTGATCTTACTGCTTTGATATATGCGTCGTTGCCTGCGTTAGTTGAGTAACAGAGTATAAGGATTTTAGCCGACTTATCCTATAACCTAGTATAAGCCGAATCTTAGTGTTTCGTATGTCCGAGACTTGGAAGTAAACAAACCTAATTCTAGTATTACTTAGATAGCGATCATTGAACCCCCTGCGATACCCTTGATGCCCAACGTTTGTCTCTTATTGATTACTTGCTTTCTTTACTCGCTTTTTACTTTGCTTTCTTATTGCTTTCTTGTTTACTTTTACTTGCAAACTGTGACAGCACAACCAACCCCTCTTTATTGTTTTGTCCTAGCTTTACTCGTTCTAAAGACTTGTCCGAACTACTTCTCTCTCTGTGGATTCGATACCCTAAGTACTACAATTGATTTGTTGTGCACTTGCAGCTTATTCGTTGTGTTCTTTAGGATTTAAAACCTGACACCACATCATCTATCGCTTTTGATATATCCTTCCTTTGTATGAACAACACATGCATCATTGTCTTCATATAAGATAGTTGGCTCCGTATTCAAGCGAAATCCACTACTTGTTTGAATGTGTCGACTTACTGATAGTAGCCACACGCATTTCCTACTCGTTTCATGGAGTGGGATGATTTCAGCGTGATTTGAAGAAGTAGCCACAAGCGTCTGCTTCTGAGAACGCCATGATATAGCGGTACCTCCAATCGTGAATACGTATCCTGTTTGTGATCGAGCTTTGTGTGGGTCTGATCCTGCATCTGCAAAACCAATCATTTGACCATTTGTATTTTTAGGATAAAATAACCCTAAATCAATAGTCCCTTGAAGATAACGAAAGACATGTTTAATCCCATTCCGATGTATTCGTGTAGGGGATGAACTAAATCTAGCCAAAAGATTGACTGAAAATGATATATCAGGTCGAGTGCAATTTGCAAGATACATAAGGGATTCAATTGAACTTAGATACGGTACTTCAGGACCGAGTATCTCTTCATTCTCCTCAGGTGGTCGAAAGGATCACTTTCAACATTAAGTGATCTAACGACCATTGGAGTACTGAGAAGAGTTGCCTTATCCATATTAAAATGTTTTAACACTCTTTTGATGTATGTGGATTGATGTACAAATATACCCTTTTGAGTATGTTCAATTTGTAGGCCAAGACAAAATTTTGTCTGTCTAAGATCTTTCATCTCAAATTCTCCTTTTAAATAGTTTGTTGCTATCTGTATTTCTGCTCTAGTCCCGATTATGTTTAGATCATCAACATATACCGCGATTATCACAAATCCGAAATTTTTTTTTTTTATGAAAACACATGGGCATATAGGATCATTCACCTATCCTTCTTTCGTTAAATGCTCACTAAGACGATTATACCACATTCGTCCAGATTGCTTTAAACCATATAATGATCTTTGCAACTATATTGCACATAACTCTTTAGGTTTAGATTTTAATGCTTCTAGCATATTAAACCCATCGGGAACTTTCATATAGATATCATCTAATGATCCATATAAATATGCTATAACGACATCCATGAGACGCATCTCTAGATTTTCATCAGCTGCTAGAGTCATCAGGATTCTAAACGTTATAACATCCTTAACGGGGGAATACGTTTTCTCATAATCAATCCCGGGTCTTTGAGAAAATCCTTGTATCTCGTAATTTCAGTTTTCTCATTTCGTTTTTTAACGAAACCCCATTTGTATCCAACCGATCTCACATCTTCAGGTGTGAGTACAATAGATCTGAATACATTTCGCTTATTGAGCGAATCAAGTTTGACTTGTATTGCATCTTTCCATTTTATCCAGTCATGTCTCTTTTGACATTCATATACAGACTTTGGTTCTGCATCCTCGTTTTCCTCATCAATTTCAATTGACAAAAGGTATGAGAAAACGTCATTAACATCATCTATTTTATTTCGATCCCAGATCTTTCCATTATGGATATAGTTAGTTGATAGAAATCTCATGATTTCTTTCAGGCTCATGATGCTCATCATTGTCATAAGACTCATGATTCGTTTTTTCCAAAATGCTTTCTGCTATTTTGGGAATATCATGGTTTTCAACTTCTTTTCGTTTTCTAGAATTTTTATCCTTAGCACCAACTGGTCTACCACATTTCTAGCGTGTTTTAGACTCACATGTATCATTTGCTCATCCACGTTCTTGTGGTATTTCATTTCGAGCAGGAATATTTGTAGCTGGTATATATGATTTAGTTACCGTTTAGGTATCTGCAAAAGCATCGGGAAGTTGATTTGCTATACTTTTCAAATGCACAATTCGTCGAACTTCTATTTCTGACTGTTTTGTAGGAGGATGAAGGTGTAATAGGGATGGTACACACCATTTGATTTCTTTTCCTACTTGCTTATTTTCTCTCCCTAGAACCGGAAATACTTTTTCATCAAAATGACAATCTGCAAAACGTGCCGTAAAGACATCACCAGTCTGTGGTTCTAGGTATCTTATAATTGATGGAGAATCACAGCCAATATATATTCCCAACCTTCTTTGTGGTTCCATCTTTGTACGTTGTGGTGGTTTTATAGGCACATACACCGCACAACAAAAAATTCTTAAATGGGATATATTTGGTTCTCGACCAAATGCTAACTGTAATGAGGAGTATTTATGGTATGCATTTGGTCTTATCCGAATTAGTGCTTCTTCATGCAAAATTTCATGTCTCCATACGGAGGTTGGAAGTTTTGATCTCATGATCAATGGTCTTGCAATCAATTGCAAACGTTTAATTAATGATTCCGCCAAGCCGTTTTGTGTATGAATATGAGCTACAGGATGTTCAAATTCGATTCCCGTTATCATACAATAATCATTGAATGCTTGGGATGTGAATTTACCACACTGTCTAGTCTAACTTCTTAATTGGATAATCAGAGAACTGAGCTCTTAATTTGATTATATGAGTTATAAATCTCGCAAATACCAAATTTTGAGATGACAGACAAACATGTGACCATCTGCTAGATGCATCAATCAACACCATAAAATAGTGGAATGGTCTACATGGTGGATGTATTGGTCTACAAATATCGCCTTGAAATCGTTCAAGGAACTTTGGTAATTCTTTATCAATTTTGGTTTGCGATGGCTTTATGATTAATTTTCCAAGAGAACACGCTCCACATGTCATTTTATTTCCCTGATTAACCTCATGATTTTTCAATGAGTGACCATTTGAGCTCTCAATGATTTTTCTCATCATTTGTGGTGCCTAAGTGACCAAGGCGATCATGCCATAATACGAAATCTTCTAGGTTTCTTTTGATCACAAGGTGTGATTCTGTGGCATCTATATAGGTATGATGCAAACCAAAAAGAAGTTCAGAAAATCCTTCCAAGACATGTCTTTTTCCATATTTATTAGAAGTTATATACATATACTTCTTTTCATCCTCAGTTGTAGACTGAGTTTCATATCCTTGAAGGTATACGCCTTTGAAACTCAACAAATTCCTCTTAGAATTCGTAGAATATAAGACATTATTTATGGAAAACTTTGTTCCATTAAGCAATTTAAAATTTGCTTTGCCACTTCCTTCAATCATATCCGTAGGACCCGATATTGTACTGACAATAATTTTTGTCGGTTTTAATTAAGAGAAAAATCTCTAATGTCTCAGAATAGTGTGCGTTTTTCCACTATCTGGTATACAAATTTCTTTGATATTTTCTTTTGCTCTCATTTTGTTTGAATCTTGATCCATTTCCGCATGACTTATATAGTTCTTGCTAGGTAATGTGGTTTTCATGAAACGTGGTATACGTTTTCTCAAGCATCTGAGAATCGGTAATAATATCACCATAATATTTTAATTAACCACAATTTCCATCATAGCGGAATTATAATCCATCACTTTATCAAAGTCTTTGAGCTTTAGACTTTGCCATTCATCCCGAACAAGTAGGAGATTTATGGCCATTCGATTATCAAATTGAGCTTTTAGAGATTCCTTGATTTCTTTGGGATCTTTTATGTGTGCATAATCATATATGGTACTTTCATCAAGGTGTCTTAAAATAAAGAGCACCAATTTTACCTTTTCTTAAACCGTCGAAGTATTATTCTTTTTTACAGTTTGTATCAAGCCAAGATATTATAAATGTATTTCGACGTTGGTAATCCAAAATATATAATTGGCCAATGCGATGTCTAGAGCCAGAAACGTAAGCTTCTCAATGCTTGCCATTAGTTATCTAAACACAAAAACCAAATAAATATTATGAGAAGAATAATATATTTATTTCATATTGAACAATTTATATTAATGATACAAGCAATTACAAAGAACATTACTGCATAGAAAAGTAAAATGATACTTATAATAAATTCTTCACGAGTAAATTCTCCAATGAAGAGACCATAAGTACATGCAACAATTGTGATTATGCAAAGAATTAAAAACAAACTTAAACAAATTTTTGAGAAAAATATATGAGGGGAGAAATGTTTTTTGAGTGAATGAATGAGCGAAAATGAGTGTATTTATAGATTGAAAATTACTGTTTATAGCTGTTTAAAAAGTAATAAATTTTTGAAATTTTTTCTTAATGACCGTTACCAAACAGATTTAAATAGAAAATCAGTCAATAAATTCTAATAGCCAATCAGTTAAAGTTACCAAATTCAGATAATAGATTTTTATACGGCTGACCGAGCCTCCTTATATATTAAACAAAATATAAATAGAACATAAATAAATTTTAACGGTAATATTGTGGTGACAGAGTCATCCACGTTATAACAGTAAATATATTATGGTGACGGACTCATCCATATTATAGGCAGCTTAGCCATCCATTGTTATGGTGTATAAAACATCCATTATAATGATTACTTATAGGGGCGACATTCTTCACACTATAGTAATGAGTAAATAACGGTGACTGAACAACCACTAGAAAATAATAATATATATACATATATATATATATATATATATATTTTCTTTTATTTATTCATATAATTTTCTTTTTTTTTTCTTTTTTCTTTTCTCATATTATGTTTTTTTTCTTTTAACGAGGCGAAATACCGTCCGGTATAATACCGTATTTTTTTCAGCGAACATAGAGTGCTCGTGCTCATAACGTGTTATAAATAATTACTTTATTTTATGGCGTATATAAATATAAGTAATGGAAAAAGAATTTATACCCGCAGAAGAATCGGGATACTGAATAATAAAGATATGGGAGAGAGAAGAGATTATTACTTCCCTTGTAATTGAAGCAATGTGAATTGTCATTTACAACGATCGAATTCGATCGTTTGTATAGGCGTAAAAAAGTAAATTACTGTGCGTGCATAGTAACATGGGCTCCACATTAACGTAACGTTTAACGCTTGTGTATGCGTATATTATTGACATTAACGTTCTCTTCTTTTGTTGACTTTTACAACAGTCTCCTATTATTGACGTACTTTCTATTATTGTCTCCTATTTATCAGTGATTAATCGAAATTCAGCCACGTGAGTGAGACGTATTTGATTTTTGAAAAACATTTTAATCATACTCCAATAATATGAGAATAATAATTCTACGCGATTATATTTTTGTGAAACAAATAAATAACTATACCATCTAAATAATAATAATAAAGTAGATTTTTTTCCGCATGTGCAATGATTTGAATTTTTAAAAACAAATATAAATTGTTCAATCTATAAAGAAAAAATTGTAACCGGTCAAAAAACCAGTCTTGAGTGATACATATCTTTTAAATATTCAACAATTTATACGCGTAGTGTGGTGGTTGGACCTATCCACCCTATTTGTTCCATGATCTATGAGTCTAGTAGAACTACCCAATTCGATCAATTAGCCAAGATTTTGACCTGATACGAAATCACTCGTGCTCGATCAAGTGATATTTTTATGGAGATTTTTTCTATCGTTGTAGCCTTCTTATTTAGCAGAGATCATATGGTACTGGTGAACTGTCGAGTACGGACGGTTTTACAAACCTGCACAAGAAAGAGGTTGAGGGTTTGCAGTACCTTATATTATTGTCTCCTATTCCTAATGTACCTTAAATTATTGTCTATTATTAAGGACATATTTTTTATTCTTGTCTTCTATTTATCAGTGAGTGATCTAAAATTCAGCCACGTAGACGAGACTTGGTTGATTTTTGAAAAAAAATTTAGTCATACTCCAATAATATCAGTAAAATAATTTTGTGAGATTTTATTTTGTGAAATAAAAGTAAATTTTTTTCCGCATGTGCCATTATTTGAATTTTTAAAAACAAATATAAATTATTCAATCTACAAATAACAAATTGTAACAAGTCAAAAAATCAGGCTTGAGTGATACATATCTTTTAAATATTCTACAATTTATACTTGTAGTGTGGTGGTTGGGCCTACCCACCCTATTTGTTCCATGATTTATGAGTCTACCAGATGTTGGTGTCGGATCCCGCACCAGAAGACCGGGACCAACCAAAGATTGCCACGTAATCAGGATGAAGGCCCGCAAAGGATAAGGCCCATTAAACCTATGGTTTACAGGATATAATCGAAGTGGGCATCATCACGAAGGGAGCTCGAAGTGGACCATTTCGGGGTGTGATCTGGGGTCACAGTCAGGACGGTTCAAAGTAATTTGGGCCAAAAGGCAAGGCCCATGAAGATCAGAGTCAATTCAAATTCAAACGTTGAGCATTAAACTTGAAGACCAAAACGGACACATTTAAGAGAGAATAATTGTGTTTAATTGAGAGTTAAATGTCGTTTGTTAGTATAAATAATAAGGCCAAAGAATCATGTAAGGATATACGCAATTTTTCTAGCAAATACACTATAATCATTTCCATCGCAATTCATAGCTTTTTAATATCATATTTTTGTCCTCAAGAATAATCTTTCCCACAAAATAAACAAATATTCGAGTGTGTGAATCCGACGTCCACATTTTGGCGCCGTCTGTGGGGATCTAGAAGATTCTTGAGTTGTCAGATTTCTCTCACTACATTTCCGAGATAAGCAGCAATGTCTGGAGCAAGCATTCCTGACTCGTCAGTAGCTGAAACTCTCAAGGCCATGCAGCAAACCATGTCAGAAATGTCGCAGAAGTTCTCGGATGTGGAAAAAGCTGTGGACACACTTAAAACAACCCAGGTATCTCTTGGTCAAAGTGTCAATACTATTCAATCTCGTGTTCGTTCTCTAGGTGCAGGAAATACTGTGGGAGTCCGAAGAAGTATGTTCAGTACGCCAAACTCCCGTGTGCGAAGTGAAACCAACGAACAAACAACTCCTAACCCAACAATTCAACCGGTGGAAGAAGAGGCGCAGCTCGGAGATGAAGACCAACTTGTAGATCAGTATGATCAAGAAAGCTTCGACCAGCTCGAAACCATGAGAAAATTTAGCCAGGAACTAAGAGAAATGAAATCAAAGTTCCACCAGGCCACTAGTTCGGAGCCAGACATCAACCGAGTCATCGAGGAAGCTAGGCGAACTCCTTTCATCCCGCGAATTGCAAATTTGAGAATCAAGGATTCTCGGAAACTCAAACTGGACCCTTACAGTGGATTAGAAGACCCAAAGAGCTATCTCGCAGCTTTTCTGATTGCCGCTGGAAGAGTCGAATTGGATGAAGCTGACGAGGATGCAGGATACTGCAAACTCTTCTCGGAAAATCTTTGCGGTCAAGCACTAATGTGGTTCACCCAGCTGGAACCAGGCTCGATCAACAACTTCGACGAATTGTCGGCTGTATTCCTGAAACAATATTCCATCCTCATGGATAAAAGCGTTTCGGATGCTGACCTTTGGAATCTAACACAAGGACCAAATGAGTCACTTAGAACTTTCATCACCAAATTCAAGGGGGTGCTGTCAAAACTCCCAAGAATCTCGCAGCAGTCAGCTTTATCTGCCCTACGAAAAGGTTTGTGGCATGACTCAAGGTTCAAAGAGGATCTAATACTTCACAAGCCAGACACGATTCAAGACGCACTTTTCCGTGCAAATAACTGGATGGAAGTAGAAGACGAGAAAGAAAGTTTTGCGAAAAGGAACAAACAAGCAAAACCATCGGTCACCTTCCCTACCAAAAAGTTTGAGCCTAGGGAGAACCAAGGACCAAAAAAGTTCGGATCGCAACCCCTCAACAATACCGTCGGGAAGCAATTTCAAGGAAAAGGAAGGTCAAACACTTGGATTCGTGACGAAAGTTTGTATTGTGACATCCATAAGGTAACCGGACACTTAACCAAAGACTGTAGTGTCCTCAAAAAACACCTCGCAGAGCTGTGGGCCAGTGGAGATCTTTCTAAATTCAAGATAGAAGATTTCGTGAAGGAATATCACGAAGCAAAAGATAACCCCAAAGATCAGAATTTAAAAAGACCTAGGCAATCCAACGAAGAAGAACCTAGAAGTTCGAAGGGAAAAATCAATGTGATCCTTGGAGGTTCCAAACTTTGCCGAGATACGATCAGTGCCATCAAGAAGCATAGGCGAAATGTTTTACTTAAAGCGAATTTGGGCGAAGAAATTGACTTCCAAGGCGCGTCAATATCATTTGACGAAGAAGAAACACGTCACCTCGAAAGGCCTCATGATGACGCCCTAGTCATTACCCTAGACGTTGCCAACTTCGAAGTATCCAGAATTCTCGTTGATACGGGCAGTTCGGTCGATTTAATCTTTTTAGGAACTTTGGAAAGGATGGGAATCAGTCGGGCAGACATAGTGGGACCTCCGTCTCCTTTGGTGGCATTCACAAGCGAGTCGGCCATGTCCCTCGGGACGATCAAGCTGCCAGTCCTTGCCAAAAATGTGTCAAAGATAGTAGATTTTGTTGTTTTTGATAAACCAGCAGCCTATAACATCATCCTTGGGACTCCGTGGATTTATCAAATGAAGGCAGTCCCCTCGACATATCATCAATGCATCAAATTTCCAACTCCTAGTGGAGTGGAAACAATTCGAGGAAGTCAAGAAGCTTCAAGAACGTGTTATTTGACCAGTCATCGACTGAAGATCCAATGGCAATTAACGAAACCTGCGAAGAAGGGAATAATTCCAAGATTTCCTAGTGGGCAGAAAGAGGATGACGTAGTAATCGAAGTAGTGTTGGAAGAAGACCAACCAGATCGGAAAGTCCGAATTGGAGCTACTTTGACTGGCGAAATAAAAGAAGCTTTGATCGAACTTCTAAGGAAAAACAAAACGTCGTTTGCATGGTCGGCGGCGGATATGCCCGGTATAGATCCAGGCATAATCTGTCACAAACTGAACGTGGATCCAAGTTTCAAGCCTGTAAAACAAAAAAGAAGAAAACTCGGTGTAGAGCGAGCAAAGGCAGTAAATGATGAAGTGGACAAACTATTAAAAATAGGATCTATAAGGGAAGTACAGTACCCGGAGTGGGTAGCAAATACTGTCGTGGTCAAAAAGAAAAATGGAAAAGACAGGGTGTGTATCGACTTCACCGATCTCAATAAAGCATGTCCGAAAGATAGTTTCCCGCTCCCGCATATAGACCGGCTCGTGGAATCCACTGCTGGGAATGAATTATTAACTTTCATGGACGCCTTCTCGGGTTATAATCAAATAATGATGGATCCCGGAGACCAGGAAAAGACGTCATTTATCACGGACAGAGGTACTTATTGTTATAAAGTGATGCCTTTTGGTTTAAAAAACGCAGGTGCAACTTATCAACGGTTGGTCAATAAAATGTTCCATGAGCATCTCGGGAAGACAATGGAAGTCTACATAGACGATATGTTGGTTAAGTCTTTGAAAAAAGAGGATCACATTAAGCATTTGGAGGAGTGTTTCGAAATTCTCAACCAATATCAAATGAAGCTGAACCCGGCGAAGTGCATATTCGGAGTTCCATCCGGAGAATTCCTCGGTTATATTGTGACAAAAAGAGGAATTGAAGCTAATCCAAACCAAATCAATGCCTTTCTAAACATGCCATCTCCGAAGAACTTCAAGGAAGTACAGCGTTTGACTGGTCGAATTGCAGCCCTAAACCGATTTATTTCAAGATCAACGGACAAATCTTTACCTTTTTATCAAATTCTTAAGGGAAACAAAGGGTTCCTTTGGGATGAGAAGTGTGAAGAAGCTTTCGGACAACTTAAAGCATACCTCACCACTCCACCAGTGTTGTCTAAACCCGAAGTGGACGAGAAGCTCTATTTGTATGTTTCAGTATCAAAACATGCAGTTAGTGGAGTCTTGGTCCGGGAGGACCGCGGAGAGCAAAAGCCGATTTACTACATAAGTAAGTCAATGACAGATCCAGAAACAAGGTATACAATGATGGAAAAACTCGCACTTGCAGTAGTAACTTCGGCTCGGAAGCTACGTCCATACTTCCAGTCTCATCCAATCGAAGTGTTAACCAACCAGCCACTCCGAACAATACTTCATAGTCCAAATCAGTCCGGACGATTAGCAAAGTGGGCAGTGGAACTGAGTGAATATGATATAGAATATAAAAGCCGGGTCAGCATGAAGGCTCAGGTTTTGGCAGATTTCCTAACCGAACTACCAGTGCTGGGCACACCGAAGCAACCAGAGAATCAGACTTGGAAACTCTATGTAGACGGATCTTCATCAAAACAAGGATCTGGGGTAGGAGTCAAGTTGGAATCTCCAACGTCGGAAATTCTTGAACAATCATTCCGTTTGTTGTTCAATGCTTCCAACAATGAGGCAGAGTATGAGGCACTAATTGCCGGACTTCGACTGGCACAAGGGGTTGGAGCTGAAGAAGTGGTTGCTTATTGTGATTCACAGCTGGTAGTTAATCAGTTCAATGGCGATTATGAAGCGAAAGACCTAAGAATGGAAGCATACCTCGAAGTAGTGAAAGGTCTTTCCAAAGACTTCAAGAAATTTGAACTAATTCGCATACCTCGAGGAGAAAACACAACCGCGGATGCACTTGCCGCATTAGCGTCAACATCAGATCCTGAACTAAAAAGAATCATTCGGGTTGAATGTATCGCGGAGCGAAGCATTAAAACTGACAAAGAAGTTCTCGTTGTTACAAGGTCTCGAGCAGCAGCGCGTGAACGTGGCGAGCCCGAAGTCGAGCTGCCACCTGTTAAACGGAGGAAGTCGAAAAAGCACAACAAGGAGCCAGATATACTTCCAGAAACTATTATAGAGACGGAACCGTTAGTCGAAGACGACCATTCCGAACCTGACCTTGAACCAAATGAACATCCCGAACCAGAACCACGAGTATTTCATGAGATTGACCAAATTCCGGCTAAAGATTGGGGGGCTGATTGGAGGGAGCCAATAAAGCACTACATCGTGACAGGTGAGCTCCCGAAAAATAAGTGGCAAGCCAGGAAAATGAGAATCGTTAGCGCGAAATTTTGTCTATCGAAGGATGCGTTGTATAAGCGAGGTGTCAGCGACCCCTACCTATTGTGCATTTTTGGGCCCGAAGTCGAAATCGTCGTGAGAGAAGTACACGAAGGTCTTTGTGGGAGTCATGCGTCTGGAAGGGCCATGGCTTTTAAAATAAAAAGGATGGGCTATTATTGGCCCACTATGATCACAGATTGTGTCAAGTTCGCTCAAAGGTGTAAACGTTGTCAACTCCATGCACCGTTGATCCATCAACCTTCGGAGTTATTCTCCTCCATCTCTGCCCCGTACCCATTTATGAGGTGGTCGATGGATATCATTGGACCATTGCACAGGTCAACTCGAGGAGTACAATACTTGCTGGTCTTAACGGATTATTTTTCAAAGTGGATTGAAGCTGAAGCATATGCTAGCATCAAAGATTCGGCGGTGAATACTTTCATTTGGAAGAATATCATATGCCGACATGGGGTTCCATACGAGATAATTACCGACAATGGGCAACAATTCATTTCGCACGAATTCGAAGCTTTTTGCTCGGAATGGGGAATCAAGGTCAGTTATTCCACTCCACGGTATCCACAAGGAAATGGCCAAGCCGAAGCTGCGAACAAAACAATTTTGAGCAATCTCAAAAAACGCTTGAATCACCTAAAGGGAGGGTGGTATGATGAACTCCAACCCGTCCTATGGGCTTATCGAACAACCCCTAGGCGACCTACTGGAGAAACCCCGTTCTCTCTAGTTTATGGCATGGAAGCAGTAGTACCGGCTGAACTCAACGTGCCCGGCCTTCGCCGAACAGAAGCACCATTGAATGAGGAGGAGAATTCAGCAATGCTCGACGACTCGCTGGATACCATTAATGAAAGACGAGATCAAGCCTTAATTCGGATACAAAATTACCAGCAAGCAGCAGCTCGATACTACAATTCCAAAGTCAAAAGTAGGCCATTCTTTGTAGGAGACTATGTGCTAAGGCGAGTTTTCGACAATAAAAAGGAAGAAGGCGCAGGCAAACTCGGCATTAATTGGGAAGGACCTTATATTGTTACCGAAGTGGTTCGAAATGGTGTTTATAGGTTGAAAGACCTAGAAGGCAGTCCAGTCCAGCGACCTTGGAACGTGATCAATTTAAAGAAGTTTTATGTTTAATAATACGCATTTTGTTATGTACATGAACTACGGTGTGGCTTGATCCCGAAATGGGTACGTAGGCAGCTCGAAAACGAGTTCAGCTATTAATGAAAATTTGTTTTTATTTCTTAAAGAGAAAAAGCTCGACTATGCGAACGTACAAGGCAAATAAGATTCGACTAGGCGAATGCACAAAAATTGGAAGCAAAACATTTATTCAAACGAACAAGACAAAGTGTCAATCTTTGCACACTTCGAGTTAGGAGAACCCTCCCGGAGAGCAGAACACTTGAACCCCTTGACCTGCGAGGTCAAGAACTGGCATCATACAATCCGGGATACGAGCAAAATCGGAGATTCCGAGCTCAATCCACTCTCCGGGGTGAGAACTAAGGATGTGAAGATCCCTTGATATCGCAGTGACCCTGCGTTGCATTCGATGAATCTTCTTCCGAAGTTTTTTCTTTTCCAGCGATAGCTTCCTGTGTTGAATTGCAAGCGCTTTGATAAAGGCCATCGCGATCTCCCGATCTCTATCTGGAAGGTCCTTGATCAAAGCGCATGGAGCTCGGATCTGAGATCTGAAAAAGCCGCGAAGTGGAGAAGATCGTCTACTTGGAACATCTGGAACATCTTCATCTATCATTCCGATCCTGGAGAAGTCCGGCATAGACTCTGAACATCGAAGGTTAAAATCCATATCTGCAGAAGTAAGAAGAATAGTGAGGAGTGAAGGGAAGTTGAAGCTGTAATTTATAGAGATGTCGTATCCCTAGCAAGCTGCGGATTCAGCCTGGAAATAGGATGATTCGCGGAGAGATTTACGCCTTTAAACCGATCCTGCATTAAAAGATGTATCTCCAAGAATGATACGAGAATTAAAAGAGTTGCAAATGTTTCCATAAATAAAAAAGGGCCGAGGCCCATTACGAGTTTTAAAAAAAAAAAAAAAAAGAACAGAGTTTGAGACATTTATGGAAGAGGCTCAGGAACAGGCTCCTTCATCGCCGATTTGGAATTCGAAGTGGAAGCATCGTCCCTGCCTTCCACTCCGAGTTCATTCCGAACACGTTTGCAAGGTTTGTCGCCATCTTCCTCGTCTTCCTCATCGCTGACAAGAGGAGCAACTTCGGTCGGAGCATTCACCGGTCCCTGGACCTGACCTTTAGCGCGGAGATACATCCGGAGCATTCTCGGGATCTCTGTGATAGAGTCGAAGTTCCTCCACTCCCATTGAAAAGGATCACTTTCCAAGGCTCTCACTTTCCTCTCCACCCGAGCAATACGAGCCTCGAGTGTTTGCCTCTTAAGTCCTAGTCGTTGCCTCTCATCGCACAAACGGCGATGTTTGTCAACGACCTGTTACAAAACAAGTGAATCAAAAGAAAAAAGCATAGGAGTTTGGGTGAGAGAGGCGAATTCTGACCTTGTCCATAAAATCGTAAGCCTCTTTCTTCTCCCTCGAAGGAAAGTGGAACACGGCATGAGGAAAGAGAACGCCGGCCGGCTCGAAGCCATCGCCGGACAAGAATAGGGGGCTGCCAGGATCGATGGGGGTCACATTTTCGTTCTCCATTATTGTTAAAATTACCAAGGAATTTTGGAGTTCTTTGGAAAAAGTTAGAGGCAAACTTGCCTCTATTTATAATAGGTCTAGGGTTTATCTTGAAACCGTAAACTTAATGATGGTAGTGTGCCCGAGTGGTTAAAACTGTTTTTGGAAATAGAGAAAGGCAGTTATTGCCTTAAAGACGTGCGGCTTTTCCTATTTCCCAAGGAAGGGAAAGAGCAACCGTCGCATTTAAGGCAAGAAGCCCATTAAGCACAAAAGTTTTTAAGGCCCAAGCCCAACGAATTCACCGAGTTGACTAAACCCGAAGTGGGGAACTCGCGTTAAGCCGAGCTCAGTTCTCGCATTCCAAGAGAAGGGCCTGATCAGCCTAAAAATCTCGAAAAACATAGCCACAAGGCCAAGAAGTGTTAAAAGCGGACTTTGCAAACCCGCATATAATTTTAACCAAACCCCCTTGGGATCTAAACCTAAAACAAAGAGGTTTAAAAGCCTCCTCAGGCAAATATCTTGTTCAAAAGAAATTGATAATAAGGCCTCCTTAGGCAAAAGCAGAAACATAAAGATTTAAGTCTCAAAAAAAAAAAAAAATAATGGGACAAGCCCCAATTCGGAGTGGACGCAGCCACTACGGGTCAACAGACACCTCGGCCTCCACTTCAGATGTCGGGGTCTCACTCGCCTCCTTGGCTGGGGCTTGATCAGAGGAAGTTCCTTGTTCATTTCCTGCGGTACAATCATCTCCCGGGGTGACCTCCGTTGCCGCAGGGACTTCGGACGGGACGACGCCTTCCGTCCCACTTGAGCCTATAAAGGACAGTTCAGGTCAAATAAAGGGCAAGAAGAAGGTAGTAAGCGTCAAGAGCTAGCGCATACCTGCCCAGTCTAAACCTGATTCACTTATGGGGGTGATTCAGTGAAAAACTCCTCGAAGTCCTGAGGGTTGAAGGATGAAGCGGGAAGAGCTGCCAGACGACTTCGCTTTTCGGATAAATTAGACGACAGCTCGGACCTCTCTTTCACTTCGGAGAAATCTTTTTCGTGGATTTGATCCAGCAAGATGAGGTTGCTCTCGTGCTCTTTGATGTCCGACTCCAGATCCGACTTAACCTTCTCAGTTTGAATGAAGCGGATGGCCCCTTGAATCAACTGCATCCCTCGTCCCTTGACCTCTTTTCTGGCCTTCGATGCCGACCTTGCCAACTCGGAATCACGTAACTTGGTAATCGCGTTGTACTTCGCGTGAAGTTCAATGAGTTGGTTATTCAGGGTGTCGGCAGCTGATTCGGATTCATGAAGTCTACCCTGAACACTAGAAAGCTCGTTCTGTAGTTGGTAATTCTGGTCGTACTGGTCCTTCAGCTCCCCCTTTATCTTCTCAAGCTCAGATTGGAGGCCGCCTACCAGATCTTCCAGTTGTTGCTTAGAGCCCGAAGATGAGTGGAGGTCGGTCTCAAGAGTAGTAAGCTTGCTTCTCCACGAGTCAATCTCCTGTTGCTGGCTAAGCAACAATCCTTCATAGTGTTCAACCATGTCGTTGAGTTCGCTGTTCGCCTGGCATTTTGTATAAACTCGAGATGGTGAATCAGTTGGAAGGGTAACATAAAAATCAGAAAAAAATGAAGTGAAACTAACCCGAGATGAGTGATGCGCATGAAGCAAATAGCGTTCGCGAATTGCAGGACGCCACTTGTCGAATTCTGGCAGGATTAGACCCGACCGGGTCTTAAAGCATCGAAAAACGCTACCTTCTTTCTCCATAGCTGTGAAGGAAGAAGAAGGGGAATTGTAATATTTTGAATCAGGATGGAGTGAAAACCCTTAAGATTACGTAAATCGTTACCTGTAAGTGATTTGATCTGGGGGACAAGAGCAGGTTTTGACTTCGGGGAAGCATCTTGAGATCCAGAACTTTCCTTCTGAGGAGATACGCTCCGAGCGGTCTTCTCGCCATCATATTTGGGAAAGGAAGACATGTCAACAGGGGCAGGAGGACCCATTGGTTTAGATGGAGGGGACGATCGAGGTGAACGGTCAGTCCGGGCCCTCGATTTCTCCCTATGCGGAGAGGAGTCACTGCGAGATGACTTGTCTCTCTTCTTGCGAATCAAATCCTTAAGCGGTGCGCTGCTAAAGTCATCTCGGGGAGGTCGAGGAGAGTCACGACGAGGAGATCGGTCTCTCCGAGGAGAACGATCATTACGACGCTCACGACGAGGTGTTAATCTAAAAGCAACGACAGATCTAGCCCCTTCGGTGCTGTTGTCGTCAACCAGTAAGGTCCTGCTGTAGTCTTTCTTGTCAATAGCGGCCGCAAGGAACGCCTTGTTTTCATCACAAGCCTCTGCTATCGGCTTGGAGAGCTTCTTACGCTGGGCAGTGAGGGCCCGAGCTGACATTCCCTGAGTTGAAGGAGGGGGCGGAAGACGATGAAGGTGATTGGGCGGACTCATCCTGAGTTTTCGATTGGCTTCAATGAACCGATCGAGAGTGAAAGAATTCCAAAGGGTCTCCCCTCTAAGGATTGTCTTGAAGAAATTGACGAATTCCTCAGTTGGGAGGGTTGGAGCAATGAAGGCTGCAAAAATGAAACAACAAATTTGATTAGCAAAATAATAGGGTGATTGAGAAAGTGTCTGTGACCTAATTTCTACCAGGCTTTGCAGACCACTTCGATGGAAGTACATCAGAAAGACTTCCGATCAAAGTAGGAGTTTTCTTAATCAGGAACCAAGGATGGTGCCAGTTCTCGTCCTTGTTCGGGAGATGCGAGATGATGTTCCTATTGGCGTTCGGATACGCCGAAAAGTACCCTGCTTTCTTCGACGAACTTCTCACGCTTAGAAGTTCGTTCAGTTCGGGGACTCCGATAATATATCCAGCTTCCGCCGCAACAGTTATGATCCCGAGGATGGTTCGGAGGAGATTGGGGGTTAGCTGAGGTAAAGCGATTTCAAGAGCCGCCAAGTATCGGACTAAGGCTTCAGGGAGAGGGAATGTTAACCCACAACCCTTGAAGTAAATCTCATATACACAGAAATAACCATCACGGTGATCCTCCGGGGACTCCGTAGGATCGGCCAACTTCGATCCTGCCATCACTTCAGGTGGGAGTCGACAAAGTTCTTTCAATCGTTGAAGGGATTGAATAGTACAAGTAGATCTGTAGTGAGGACCGGCGATATCGTTAGGACGGGTGCAATCATCGAGGCTAGAACGTTTCTCGTCATAAGACGGAGACTCAGGTCTGTCGGAATCGGAAGACATCGAGGGAAATGGGAAATTCAAGTTCCGGAAGAGAAAATTTGGCGAAAGAGACAGAGAGAGACTTGGCAGGAAAAAAGAAAAAGCAAAGAAAATTTTTTACCAAAAGATAGAAATAAAAAGAAGGTTATCTCACGCAAACTAAGTGGCAATGATGGAACCGCCTCGGGAGTCGTGGGGGAAGTGGAAAGGTTTTCCCCGTTTTAATAGTAAATAATAAAGATACGGTCTTGATGGTGACAGATGTCGCGCGATCAAATATGGGTAATACCGAAATTGAAGGATTGACAAAAAGTTGGCGGGAAAACCAGAAGATCCCATGAGCGCAATCTTTGGTCATTAAAACGGTTAAGCCTTCCGAATTGGAATAGGCACTTGGAAAGACTTGGGGGGCTAATTGTTGGTGTCGGATCCCGCACCAGAAGACCGGGACCAACCAAAGATTGCCACGTAATCAGGATGAAGGCCCGCAAAGGATAAGGCCCATTAAACCTATGGTTTACAGGATATAATCGAAGTGGGCATCATCACGAAGGGAGCTCGAAGTGGACCATTTTGGGGTGTGATCTGGGGTCACAGTCAGGACGGTTCAAAGTAATTTGGGCCAAAAGGCAAGGCCCATGAAGATCAGAGTCAATTCAAATTCAAACGTTGAGCATTAAACTTGAAGACCAAAACGGACACATTTAAGAGAGAATAATTGTGTTTAATTGAGAGTTAAATGTCGTTTGTTAGTATAAATAATAAGGCCAAAGAATCATGTAAGGATATACGCAATTTTTCTAGCAAATACACTATAATCATTTCCATCGCAATTCATAGCTTTTTCATATCATATTTTTGTCCTCAAGAATAATCTTTCCCACAAAATAAACAAATATTCGAGTGTGTGAATCCGACGTCCACACCAGAGCTACCCACTTCGATCAATTAGCCAAGATTTTGATCTGATACGAAATCACTAGTGCTCGATTAAGTGGTATTTTTATGAGGATTCTATCTATCGTTGTAGGATTTCTATTGAGGATAGATCATATGGTACTGGTGAGCTGTCGACAGAGCCGGCTCTAAGGTTTCGGAGGCCACAAGCAAATTAAAAAAATGGGCTGTACTTTTGCATATTTATTAAAATATATTTAACAAAAAAAAAAAACCAAAAAAAAAAAATAAAAGCTATAGCCAAGATTCGAACTGGGTTTGTCACCTGAGAAGGAAGACAGGTACCACTACAGTAAAGGAACATTTTGCAAAAAATAAGGCCGAAAATTATATATATTATTAGAGGCCGCAAGCAAATTCTTCATGGGCATGTGCCATGGGCCGGCTCTGGCTGTCGAGTATGGACGATCTTAATAAACCTGCACAAGGAAGAGGTTGAGGGTTTAAAGTGGCTTATTTTATTGTCTCATATTCGTGATGTGTCTTATATTATTGTCTCCAATTATTGACGTACTTTCTATTATTATCTCCTATTTATCTGTGAGTGATCGGAATTCAGCCACGTGGACGAAACTTATTTGATTTTTGAAAAACTTCTTATTTATACTCCAATAATATCAGTAGAATGATTCTACCCAATTCTATTTTTGTTAAACAAATAAATAATCATACCATCTATATAATAAAATAAAATGTAGATTTTTTTCCGCATGTGACATGATTTGAATTTAAAAAAACAAATATAAATTGTTCAATCTATAAAGAAAAAATTGTAACGGAACAAAAATTCAGACTTGAGTGATATATATCTTTTAAATATTCAACAAAAATTTTGACTAAGAAACGCTTCGGAATTTAAATATTTCTATTAATTTTAATATATTTTAAATTGAAACATATAAAAATAGTTTAAACTTGATTTTTTCTAAAGAATATCATATATATTTAATAGATAAAAAAATGTTAATGATAAAAAAATCAAAAATTATAAATATTCTAATTTGAATTTTTTTCGACACCTTTAAATTTTTTAAAACACCAAAATATTTTATTATAGAATATATGTCGAATGCAATTCTAAATATGTGGGACAAATGATAAAGTTTATAATCAAAAATTCAAACATTAAGAGTTTTCATACCTTATTTAAACTACAACATCATATAATCTTAACCTGGCATTTGTTATAAGAATCATACCACATTCTATCATATGACTCATCACAATATTTTAAATATATTTGCTTAAAAAAAATCAAAGAAGAGTATTTATAATTTTTTAACTTTTTGATCCTCTTTGGAATCTATTTTAAACATATACATCAGACCGTACGTAATTTAGGTACTATGTGCCCTGCGCCAACATCTCCGCTGTCCACGTCCTCCATATTGACGTTCTAGATTTCACATTAGGTTACTCATTAAACGACGAACCGTAACCGTTCTTTATTTCATCTTCTTCCCATCGTCTGCCACGTCGTTTCCTTATCCTCATTGTAAACCAAACGGACGAACCAAAAATGCGAGAATTCGTCTTCGTTTAACGGAGGGGCAAATCTGTCATTTTTGTCTCCATAGGGAAAGTGCCTCAACTCTCCAAAGTGCCTATAATGTATAAACATTCATGTAAAGTGCCTAAACGTACAATCCACCCTTATGATATTCTTTAAATTTATCAAGTCAAACTATTTTTAAATGTTCCAAATTGAAATATATAAAACATTTATTTTATTATAAATTTGTCATATTGTGTGATTATAATATAAAAGAATTCTAGAAACTATGTACATTGAAAGAAAATATAATCAAACTAATCATAATTTTACAATAAAATATAACATATATTAAATTACTCATGATATAACGTCCTTTTTAAAAAATAATTTACAAAATTATATCTTATAGTGACATTCTAATCTTGATGTAGGACGGGAAAACGGCTTTTTCATCCCTAAACTAAGATACTTTGGCCAAATCATCCCCCGAACTTTGTATTGTGCCAAATACCATAAATAATCATAAATATATATATTATTAAAATTATAGCATAGAATATATATATTTAATTATAATCATAAATAACATCGCAATACATAAACTAATATGACATATCAAAATTTTGTTTTACAATATAAAATATACAAAATTCGATATAGAATAAAGTTCAACCTGTAGCACGGGTCAGGAAAGTCGGCTATTTCATAGTCAACCTAAACAACAGTGTTCAATTCATACATGACAGTTTACTCTGTGCCAATACATACCCAATCGATTAAAAAATTCAAATTTCATATCCAAACTTATCAAATCGTGCGAAATCACACATCTCTTGTCTCTACTGTTGACGTGGATGCCACGCCGTTGATGACGTGTTTGCCACGTTCTTCATGACATCGTTGCCACATCATCATCATTTTAAGCAAAAATAAAAATTAATTTTTTTTCTCTTCTCATTTTTTATTCCATCACTATCATCCGACGGAACTGTGAAAAAATTATATATTTGATGTAAGAATTTAAAATCTTCTTTTCGAGACTTATAACTAATATTTCAACCGAAACTAATATTTAAACCGAGTTTATAAACTCAAAATTCACAATTCTTCTTCTAAAAATATTCAAATCACTGTCATCAACCACGTCATCAACGTCATCAACGACGTCATCAACGTCATCAACGACGTGGCATCCACATCAGCAGTAGAGACGAGAGATGTGTGATTTCGCACGATTTGATAAGTTTGGGTATGAAATTTAAATTTTTTAAAAGATTGGGTATGTATTGGCACAGAGTAAACTGTCATGTATGAATTGAACACTGCTGTTTAGATTGTGTATGAAATGGCCGACTTTCCGCACGGGTCATGATCTAGTTACATATTTATAGGGAAAATCTCATAAAGGACCTAAAATTTCAAGAATAAAAGGGAAAATCACATTTTTAACCCTCAAAGTGTCACTGGGTAGCACTTTAAACCTCGAGAGATTTCCACTAACACTATAAACCACCAAAATAATTTTACTAACACTTTAAACCTCCAAACTAGTTTTCATGTTTGCACCGCCATAAAATATGATGGAACAATTAATTTATGTTGGTTTAATATAAATTTATTTAATTTAATTTAAATTTTAAGTAATTTTATTATTTGTTATGATTTTTTGATTATTAAAAACGTAAAAAAAAAATTAAATTCCTCCGATACGGAGAATGCTTTGTTTTCTCACAAAATTCTGACATTCTTTAGTTTTTATTATTCTATTCAAGCTTCTCTTGTACCTCACATTCTTCATTATTTGGTTTATATTATTATACTATAAACTTATCTTGTGCTTAAATCTAAAGTTTCAGAGGTTTTATTTCGAAATTTCATGATCGAACGGTGAGTAAACAAAGAAGGTTGAAGTTTTTTTTATATATTTTTTTCTAGATTTTTATTAATTGTAATAAATAAAAAAATAAATTTAAATTTCAATTAAAGTTTTATAATATTTTTATTAATTGTAATAAATAATAAAATTAATTTAAATTTAAATTAAATAAAATAAATGTGTACTAAACAAATAGAAATTAAATTTTCCATCATTTTTTATGATGGGACAAACAGAAAAGCTAGTTTGGAGGTTTAAAGTGTTAGTAAAATTATCTTGGTGGTTTATAGTGCTAGTGAAATTCTTTCGAGGTTTATAGTGCTACCCAGTAACATTTTGAGGGTTAAAAATGTGTTTTTCCCATTATGTATGTATCTCTTGCTCTCCAACACCTTATCTTAATTCTTTCAAATTCCAAGATTAATCACATATTCAATTCCAACACTCTCCCTCAATTCTATCTATTAATCTTTAAATTGAAATTTAGGTACTTGGCCTCTACTTCTTAGTGCCCATTAGCCATGGGCATAATAACCGGAACCGAATACCCGAACCGAACCGAACCGAAATTTTACAATTCGGTTCGGGTATTTAGATCCAGTTATAACCGATCGGTTCTCCATATAGAAATAATTCGGGTATGTCTTCGGTTCGGGTAAAAACCGAGAACCGAATGGTTATTTTGTTAACCCGAAATTAATACCCGATTATAACTAATCTACTCTAATTACACCTCAGATATTACCTATACTCATCGGTCCTTCCCCTCTCCCAACAAATACCTAAGTCCTCTTCTCTAAAAAAAACCTAAGTCGCTATTCGATATTCAATCTGGAATCCTCATCGAGAAATCGATCCGCCGTAAGTCTTCTCTCCTCCGATTCGTTTGTTCTTCTCGATTTGATTGTTGTTTGATTAGGGTTTTGTCAATTAAATAATCTCTAATTCTCTACTCTCTACTCTCTACTTCTCGATTGTGTTTTTTTGATGATTTAATACGAATGCAGAAAATGTAAACGACACAAAAAATTTAACGAGTTCAGATCTCCAATGTGAAGATCCTACATCTCACCGGGATATTTTTATCCCGGAAACCCACTAAAGCTCATCGTCACGTATAACCCAAAATACAGAGATAATATTTACAAACATCAAGAAAAATTAACGAGCACTCAACATTGCTTTTTTCTTTTTCTCCTCTGCTCTTCCGCTTCACCGTACCAAGATAAATCTTGATTGATTTCATTAGTGACAGGTGGCTCTTGATAGTGGAGGTTCCTTTGCCTCTTTAATCCTGCTAAATATATCTCACTAGACGTATTTAGCATCTTCTCTTTTTCTTCTTGTTCAAGTACCATATCAAAGATTATATCTTGGTCAACACATTCATCTTCCATGATTACAAGAAGCGGGGTCCCTGAATCTTGACTTTTAACCTGAAGAGGAATCTGTGAATCTTGTTGTTGAATGCCCCTATCATCATCTTCTTCTTTTTCTTCATCCAGTATATTTTCGAGCTCATTCACTTATTCCTCCAGGTTTTGATCTCCTTCTTCTTCTTCTTCTTCCATGTCTTGATCCATTGTGGATCTTGAATCTTGACCTTGAAGAGGAGGGATTGAGTCTTGAGAAAGCATCAATGGTGGTTGTTGGTAAATGAAATCAAGGCTTTCAGTGTCAAACATGAATCTATAATCATCATGGTCCATGTTTTGTTGACTAATTAAACTCCGAATCATATCCCTCTCCTCCACCTCTGGTGACAAGAGCGTTTGAAACCTATTGGAGTGTATATGTGTATATTAATGTATTGGTTTAGTAGCTAGATTAGATCCGGTTAAGTAAACCGAGATTGAGCAATTGTATATAAACCTCTTGGAAAGATTCTTCCTAATCTTAATGAGAAAATTATCTTCATAACAACTTTTCTCTCAACGTTTCTCTTCCGCTAATAAAACCATATTGTTGTCTAGTGGTGGCTGCTCAACGATGTTGTTGTTGGTCTCAGTCCGGAACTTAAATTGGTCAAGGACGTTCTTCTTCACACGGATATTACACAAGATAACTTTTTGGAGTTCAGCATCGTTCTCACTCGCTAGCCAATACTCAGTCATACACCAGCCGGTGGCGGTGATTTCTCCCATTGTCTGTCCTTTTACATGCTTGTAGTATGAGACTTCTTGTTTATACCTAATCACAACATTGTTACTGAAGATATCCTCCGTTTTTGCCAGTGGTCATCCAAGTCCCGCCTTCGCTGCCTCCTCGTCCGGGTGTCTTACGAGGTCGTCCGCTTGTTCTCTTGGCAGAGTAGAACTATTCGTTCTCAATGAACTGATCGTTGTATACGTACGGAAGAAGCCACGGCTCGTCTTCGTAAATTTTGATGTCTTTTATGAAACCGTCTTTGTCCGTTTCTACTCTGTTGCGTAGATAATGATCCATCATCAGCTTCAAGTCCGTCGGAATGAACCTGAGATCGCGAGGATCTACTATAGTATATATTTATCCAAATTATAATCGAATGAATACGTTTTGAAACTCTCCCTTGTAATAACCTATATACAAGAAGCACTAATTTCTTTTATTTTATTTTTAAAAAAAATTGTTTTGATAAACTTAGGAGGGGTTATTGGTTCATTGATTTATAAGGAATTAGAAATCCATACAAAAATCATTTGTTATTCAATCATTGATTTTAAAATCCTAATTAAAATCTTGTGTTATTGGTTCTATAATTTATAAATACTAGTTAAAATCATATGTTATTCGTTTAGTCAATTGTTTTTGGATTTGAGAATCCAAATTATGTTTTAAATGGATTTGAATGGAATTGAAAGAGAAAAATAGAAGGATTCAAATCCATGGGTAAACACATGTTATTTCAAAATCCATATATCTTGATTTCATAATTCATAGAAATTTTCAAATTCTATATGGATTTACAAATTAATAAACCAATAACACCCCCTTAGGTTTTATTTGTTCTCCCTAACTATGTATTAAAAGGTTTTTCTTTTCCATAATACATATGAATTTTTTTTCGAAAAGCTAGCTAATTGTATTCGCTTCTCTTGATTTACTCGTAACTTTTTAACAAAAAAATAAAAACAAAAACAATTTTAAAGTTATCAATCCATAAGATTAATAAGATAAAGTAATTTAAAATCTGCCTAATCAAAATAAAAGATTTTTCAAAATTTATTTTAATTAAAATTGTATAATGTTTTTTTTTTCTATTCTAATAATACAAAAGGAGTTCATTAGACATTCCAAGATTATAGGAAAGCTGTTCATCCATAACCCTATAAGATTGGTTACGTGCAGAATAAGTTAGTGGCTAATCATATCCAAACTTGGTGATTTTTATACGATTTGATAGCATAGATAAACTGTAATAACCGGTTGTCGTTAAGCAAATTGAAAAGCTCTGTTTTGTGCTGCAGTATATATATAAATTATCTACTTCATTTATTGTGTAATTGAAATTAAGGTGACACTAATATTACTAAATAATCTCTGATATTATCTATACTAGGACTCAGTCACTCCGCGATATCGCGGGAGAAAATATTTCAAAAATCGTTTTAAGAAGAAAATATTAAACGAAAAGTCATAATGAATTGTAACAATTTTGAAACTTTTTAAATAATAAATTAATATATATATATATGAAAATTATGATAAAAAAAAAACCCTCACAAGCATTTATTAAGTATATAAGTATTAGAAAAACATTAATTTGTAACTAAAAAACTATTTCCAAGTGCAAAAGGCATCAAATAAACTAAAGGTTACAACAGTTTGATAAATAAGCCAAAATGTTCATTTATTCGTCAAATAAACCAAACGCTACTATGTTAAATTAAACGGTAGCAACAATTCATTTAAATATATTACAGTAATTAAATATTTTTTAAAAAAATATGGCGAACTTTAACCGAGAGACATGACCGTAGATATCAAACAAACTAAAAGTTGCATCGGTTCGTCAAATATAACAAATGTTGCAATGGTTCATCAAATAATACTAAAGATTACAATCCCTTTAAATAACCTAAATGTTGCAACGTTTCGTCAAATAAACTAAATGTTGTAACAGTTCAATTAAACGGTTACAATCTCATTTAAATAGATTTTAGTAATTAAAAATTAAATATACAAATAATAATTTATGAAAAGCTACAACGAGGATAGATGATTATATGTTATAACGACTTAAAAATAAATTTAAAGTTGCAATTGTTCGTGAAATAAACTAAATGTTGCAATGGTTCAACTAAACGGTTGCAACCTTTTTACAATAAAATGATGCAACCTTAGAAAACATTTACTCGGATTGCAACTTTTTCAAATAACGTAACGTAAAATATATTTTTTAGTTTAAAAAAACAAAATGTTGCGATGTACCAAAAGTTACAACAGTTTGTCAAGTTCGTGAAATAAACTAAAGATTACAACGGTTCGTAAAACAAAACCAAAAGTTGCAATGATTCGTTAAATAAATCAAATGTTACAAAGGTTCAATTAAACGGTTATAAGCTTATTTAAATATATTTTGATAGTTAAAAATTAAAAATAATAATTTATGAAAATTATACCGAGAGACGCGACGGTAGATAATTAAATGTTGTAGCGATTTATAAAATAACAAAAGGTTGCAATTGTTCGTGAAATAAGCTATATATATAAACCAAAAATTGCAATGCTCATGGAATAAACTAAATATTGCAATGATTTGAGTAAAATGTTACAACTGCTTATGAAGAGTTACAATAAAAAGACGCAACCGTAGAAGACATTCGGATTGCAATTTTCTAAAAAAACATAACCGTAAAATATATATTTTATTTATAAAAAAATTAACTAAAAATTACGATTAAAAGATACCACCATTCAAGTGCAAAAGACATTTATTGAGATTGTTATTATTATTAAATTATTCTACTTGTGTTGTAGTAGTAATTTATATGAAAGAGGTTATTTAAAGACTATATTTTTAGTGAGGTTTGTTTCAAGCAATTCCAGCAAGCTTTAAGATTTAAAATCCAATAATTTCACAAAACACAATAACATCAACTTTTGGTGAAGTTGGCTAAAGAAGATTTGTCGATCTAATAATAGATCCATCAATTCAACACCATTTTTATGGACTTGTGGAATTAGATCATGGACAGTAGTTAAATTGGCATAATTTAATTAAAGCTTTAAAAACAATTAAAAAATAGAGAACTAATCAATCAATATCATAAATATCATAAACTTGATTCTTGACATATAGTTGTAGGATTGTAGCAATTTAATCTACGATGAACTAAAAAAAGATAAAATAAATTAATCGATTATGAAGTGTACAAATTGTCATACAGATTAGAGAAAATTCACTTCTTGTACCACTGTTGCATCATTTTGATCATCAATTTGAAATAGTCCATCTCAAAACTTAAATATATAAGCTTGCTTGATTTAAGGATGTTCTTTATTGCCCAAACAAAAGCTTTTACTTCCAAGTATAGAGGAGCCATTTGGCTCCTAACAAATTAGAAGAGATATATTACATAGTTTAGGTTTTAGAAAGTATCTAAATATAGTCATAGGGTTATTACATAACATATGAAACTGGTGATTATTTTCTGTTTTAACTTATAAGAAACCTTTGAAATTTAAAAGAAGAGATAAGTAACTTTGTAGTAGAGTCTTATCAGTATAAACTTGTAACTGAATTTTAAAAGAAAAGTAAATTTGTAGTAAACCATTCCCATCTATCAAAATGTGTACAGAATTACAATGGAAAAAAAATATGCAAATCAATCCCATGATAAAATATATATTTACTCTAATTTACATGATAGAACTCCAAAAAAAAAAAAAAATTGATCCCAAAGATAAGATAAATTCAACTGTAACGAAAGCTGTTGTGTGGAAATTTCTTTCATTCAATTCGAATAAGTGAAGCAGGCATCTCATACTGCAAAGCAAATGCTTCGACTCGGTTTCTAAGCTCAGCTATGTCTTTGTTGGTGCATAAACTTTTCACAAACTCCTTGTGTGACTTCCCATGCTCTCTCTGCAACGCACTCGTTATCTGAGCCGCCTTTATCAGAAAATCCGCCATTGTCTCGAAATCAGACTCTATACAGCCTCGCGTTGTCATCGCAGGTGTCCCTATTTATAAAAGAGGTTCGATATAAATATGAATGTGACAGGTCACTAAATTGAAAACAAAATGCAAACCAATCAATCTGTGCTTTACCTATTCTTACACCTCCAGGAGATATTGTACCATTGTCCCCGAATATAGCTGTCTTGTTTAAAGTGATATGGCACATCTCACACACTTTCTCGTAGACTTTCCCTGGAAAACAGGTACAAACATAATCAGACAAAATTCTAAATTTGGATCAATGAGTGAGTGTATAGGTTGAGTGATTTTAGTACCTGTTAAGCCCATAGGAGTGAGATCCCACAGCAACAAATGGTTGTCTGTGCCACCTGTAACCAGTCTACATTTTCTTCTAAGCAGAGCTGCTGCTAAAGCTTGGGCGTTTTTCTTCATCTGTTGTATGTAAGCTTTGTATTCTGGAGTGGCCACTTGTTTCAAGGCAATGGCAAGAGCTGCGATATGGTTGTTGTGTGGACCTCCTTGTAGAGATGGGAAAACAGCAAAGTTGATCTTTTCCTCTAAATCGTAATGCGTGGAAGTGTCAGAATGGCTTGAGTGATGGCCCTGCTTTCTTATCTTTGGGCCTCTCCTGTAGAAGATGATACCTCCTCTAGGACCACGTAGACCTTTGTGGGTAGTGGAGGTAACTATGTCACAGTGATCAAATGGATTTGAACATTCCTGTAGATGACAAAAATACCAAACCAAGTTCAGAAACAATATTTCCTGGAACTGAATCATAACAAATGTTGACATATTATAATAGTTTCAAACCATTTCCTTTTGAATATTGACCAACACACCAAAAACCCAATCATCATATCAATTTCTTAAATGTAAACTTTACTATCCACTAAGTATAAGAAGCTTCAACTACTAATCATTTCAAAGTCACCACAGAAAACGACTTTGCATAGATAGTAGTCAAACCATCTAAAATTTCAATAGAACAATCATAACACAAACGCAGAATATCAATACATGGCCTAACCAAATTGAAACTGTCTGATACTAGATGTTTTAACTCTGGGGAAACAAGTCCTAGACATGCAATCTAAACCATGGAGAATATAAGAGATAATCAACACAATAACACAAGTAGTAGATGATTGATTCTAACCTTAGTCGCAACAAGCCCGCTTATATGAGCCATATCACACATCAAAACAGCTCCACACTTGTCAGCAATCTGTCTAACCCTTGCAAAATCCCAATCCCTAGGATAAGAACTCCCTCCACAAATAAGAATCTTTGGACGGTAATCAAGCGCCTTATCTTCAAGCTTATCATAATCAATATACCCAGTTTGAGGATTCACTTTATAAGGAAAACTCTCAAAGAAAATCGAAGCAGCCGAAATCTTCTTCCCACCAGGAGTACAATACCCATGACTCATATGACCACCAGAAGGAGAATCGAGCCCCATAATCCGTTCACCGGGCAATAAAAGTCCGGTATACACCGCAAAATTAGCAGAAGTACAAGAATACGGCTGAACATTAACACCCCATTTATCAGATTCAAGACCAAACGCAGTAAGAGCTCTTTCAATACAAAGATTCTCAATCTGATCAATATATTGATTCCCAGTATAGTACCTAGCTCCAGGCATACCTTCAGAGTATTTATTCGTCAAATGACTACCTAAAGCTTCCATTACAGCTCTACACACAAAATTCTCAGAAGCAATCAATTCAATTCCTCTTACTTGTCTTTGCTTCTCTTTCTCCATTAGCTCATGAATATCAGGATCCGCCAAATGAATTGGTTGATCACCCCAAGCTCGTACAGCAGCACGTCTCGATTCCAGATCTGAATCACCAATGGAACTTCTCTTTGGATGCTTCGCTTGAGTTAACAAAAGTGGACAATCTCTTTGCCTTTTGAGACACATATGATGACCTAAGATTCTGAAATGCTCGTCTTCTTTCTGATCTCCGCCGTCTTTCTTCGGCTCCTCGACGGTGATCTTCTCGACTTTTTGTTCGAGTAATTGCAACGGAATCGGAGGGAAAGTTGTTGGTAATGATCGGAAACTTTGATCGACTTGAAGATTAATCGAATCGTCAGCGATTGGAGCTCTTGGTGTTGGAGTTGGAGTCATTGATGCGTGAGAACAACCAAACCCTAATTGAAAATTTGATTGAGAACGGCTCAAATCCATAAAAGTTTGAAGAAGATGAAGATTGAAATTTTTTGGCCAATTTAGGGTTTTGTTTTTCGCTTTTTTGGTTGTGTGGATTTGAGAAGAAGAGAAGGAACAAATAAATGAGAGACATGTGAAGGCGAAGACGAATGATTTTTTGGGGGAGATTACCGGGTACCGGGAATAGAGAGTTATGTATCTGGACGCTTTTTGGGTTTTGTTAGCTTATGCGGTGGAGTTTGTCGACTGGTAATAGCCGGTAGTATTAGGATCGTGTCAATTTGACGGAAAAAGTGGGTTTCTAAAGCTAATCTAGCCCAAAAAGTAAGATAGATTCATTTTGACGATATAAAACGTTTTTTGTTAGAAAAATTTAACTATTAAAGTGCAAAGATAAGTTTTAACAAATATCTTATTATGCAACTATGGAAGATTAGCTTTTGATCTCCTTAAACAGTTTTGTCTTACTTAAGTAATTATACTATGAAGGGGTGTTTAACAAAAAGTAGACCATACAATTATATCAAGATTTTTGAATGCTAAAAAGTGAGAAGTTGATAAAATGTGATGGAGTCAGAATATGGTATGTGTTGTATGCAATAGCTTAGATTTGTCTTTGAATAGTGAAAACCGGACTAGTATATGCCTACATGTGTAGAAAAATATAACCAATAAAACATTAACTAGATCATGACCCGCACGTAGGAGCGGGTTCCTTATTTTAAGAAAATGTGTTGTTATAAACTTTTTATAAATATAAAATATTTCGTTATTTGGTGATATATATTGTTGTATATATATTATAATGTACACAGATAAATGTAAAATGTTATTTATAATATTTATGACACAATAGCTAATAATGTGAAGCATAACTCAAATTTTGGAGTTTGAAATTGAAGAGTAAAGTAGAAATCTTATTAGATAAAAATATAATATAGGTTAGATTGATGTAAACAAATTTATTTTATATAGTATTTATAACACAATCTTAGATTAATTGTGAGATAATCAACGACGTGGAAGAATGCAAAATATTTATAGGAAATAGATTGTACATGAAATTAGGTTTTAATTAGTGGATGATGACAAAAAATACTAATCTTAATTGCATATTTTAAATTTATGATGACGAAAATATTTTTTTTAAAAAAAACTAAAAATTCCAATGATCCTTATGCATTATCACAAATATGGTGATTATGATTGTTCAAATACAATTAATGTCCTGTTAAAAAAATTCCATTAATGTTTGTTTCCAGAAAAGAAACTATTCAAATTTAATAAAAAAATAAGAATATTGGTGTGAATGAATATTTTCTCATTTTGAAGTATTTGTATTGAAAATTTAAACATTGGTATTTAAATTATATTTTTAATGTTTTTTGAAAAAATAAAATAATCGAATTTAGAAGAATATATATTCCAAAAGCTTGTAACAATTTGAGACGTAATAAAATAATTTACTTGATTTGATATATTAATTTATTTGGCTCTAAATAAAATAATTTGGAGATATAGTAACTATTATAATACGTTTTAAAAATATATATATATATATTTATATAATTCAAATTTAGTTTAGTGATATATATTTAAAATAATGAAAACTACCCGTTTCTAAAAAAAATATATTTCAAAATTTATATCATTTAAATTCTAATTAAAATGTAAAATAATTTAATCTATACTGAAAATATTATTTACATATTTAGAAGAGAAATTCATAAAAATGGCCCTAAAACAAGTTTTATTGACAATAATAGCACACACTCCATAAACTTCAAAAAATAGCACTAGTTAACTTACTATTAGTGTTTTTGTTCTAAAAATTTTATCACTAGCTTTTTTTTTTCAATAATACCACAACTTTTATATAAAAGCTATTCAACAAAATAAATTAGAAATAAATTTAAAATATTATATTTGGGTTTTCTATTTCCAATTTAGGGTATATATTTCTACCATTTAAAAGAGATTTTGATTCATTTTAATATTAGTTTATGGTATTATATTTGGGTTCCCTATTTCCAATTTAGGGTATATATTTTCACCATTTAAAAGAGATTTTTATTTTAATATTAGTTTGTGGTATTATATTTGGGTTCCCTATTTCCAAATTAGGGTATATATTTCCACTATTTAAAACAATTTTGATTCAATTTAATATTAGATTAGTGTTTGCTCTCTTTTTTATTTTCTATCTTATATTTTCATTAAGTTTAATTGAAGTTTATGGTGCTATTTGTGGAACTTTTCGAATGAGGTGCTATTTTTGGAAAAAAACAACTTTTTTGGGGCTATTTGTGTCAATCTCCCTATTTAGAATCTAAAATCCAAAATTATTTGTTGAATAGGTTATATTTTAAAGGATGGAAGTATTTAGTTTAGATTATATATGACAAATATGCTAAATATTTTTTCATATTTCGAAAAAAAAATATTAAAATCGTTTTCTTCATGTGTACTACTAATCAGAATTAATTAGCATAGTTTTGTTTAGGAAATGTATTAAAATCTACATTAAATGAGAATTTGTTACATTAATTAATTAGCATAGTTTTGTTAAGGAAATGTATCAAAATCTAAATTAAATGAAATTATTAGATTTTCGTAATAAATTATTAGATATTACCGGAAATATCTAATAATTTATTACTAAAATAATGTACAATTTTGAATTAAATAAGGGAAATTGTTAAAAATGCCCCTTTTTCAATACCCCTTTTCAAAAATGCCCCCTTTGAGAGTCCATTTTTAAGTTTGCCCTCTTTTAATTTTTAATGACCATTTTACCCTTATTTGAAACAAAATTAGGTCAACAAAATACAAAATATTTTTTGGCGGGAAAAGTGATCCCGCAATTTTCCCGCCAAAACACTTGTAAAAACCTTTAAAATACCTTGTAAAATTTTCCCGTAAAAATTTTTCCCGCCAAAATTTTTTTTTGCGGGAAAAGTGATTCCGCAATTTTTTTGGCAAAATTGTTTTGGCGGGAAAAATTTACAAGGTATTTTAAAGGTTTTACAGAGTATTTACAAGTGTTTTGTAAGGTTTTACAATGTATTTTAAAAGGTTTTACAAGGTACTTATAAGGTTTTATAAGGTATTTATAACTTGTAAAACCTTATAAAAAACTTGTAAAACCTTATAACTTGTAAAACCTTATAAAATAGCTTGTAAAATCTTATAATATCTTATAAATACCTTATAAATACGTTGTAAAACCTTTTAAAATACATTGTAAAACCTTATAAATACCCTGTAAAAAACCTTTAAAATACCTTGTAAATTTTTCCCGCCAAAAATTTAACGCCAAAAAAATTGCGGAATCACTTTTCCCGTAAAAACAAATTTTTGGCGGGAAATTTTTTTGGCGGGAAAAAATTTTACGGGAAAATTTTACAAGGTATTTTAAAGGTTTTACAAGTTTTTACAAGTGTTTTGGCGGGAAAAATTGCGGGATCACTTTTCCCGCCAAAAAATATTTTGTATTTTGTGGACCTAATTTTGTTATATTTCCTTATATATTTGTGATATCTTTTATTAAAAGAAGGGTAATTTAGTCATTTTGTACATAAAAAGGGATATTTTTAAAAATGGACAGCCAAAGGGGGCATTTTTGAAAAGGGGTATTGAAAAAGGGGCATTTTTGTGAGTCTCCCATTAAATAACTTAATTTATTATAGAATCTTCTTTAAACTATTTTCAAAATTATCGGGCAGTTATTATTTTATTGATTTATTTTCGATTATTTAAAAAATATTTTTTTCTTTCTTCAAATTTTTAAAAAATCAATGGCATTTTATGTAATATTCTACAACTTAAAGGTTTTTTTATTATTTAGCGATTCCCAATTAATAGTATAGATAACAACAACATATTTTAAAAGAAAATATTACAATTACAAACTAAAATCTATTATTTGGATTTTTCCATAATATTGGCAATATTTTTGCAGTTGTTTGTCGTACAAAATTCAGGAAGGATTTCACGAAATTCAGGAAGGATTCATTGAATTTCAGGAAAGGATTCCTTAAATGATTGCACGAAATTCAGGAAGGATTCAACGAAATTCAGGAAGGATTCCACGTAATTCAGGAAGGATTTCACGTAATTTAGGAAGGGTTTCACGAATCCTTCCTAAATTTTGTGGAATCCTTCCTAAATTTCTTGGATTTTTTTTTGCGGGAAAAGTCGGACGAAAATTTTTTTGGCGGAAAAATTTTGACGACATCTTTTTTTTCCGGGAGCGAAAAATATTTTGGTGGGAAATTTTGACGGAAATTTTTTTGGCGGGAAAATTTTGACGGGATTTTTTTTGGCGGGAAAATATTAAAGATCAATTTGTGATTTTTTGTATTTATTGATAATTATTTATTAATTTTAAAAATAAAAAATAAGGTGCTATTTTTGTCCATTAAACTTATGAGTGCTATTCTTGTCCCAAAAACTTGATTTGGGGCTATTTGAGACAATTTCTCATAATACTATTACAATACTTACTTTCATATTTTGCTATTTGTTAGTTTTGACTTTTGAATTGATGTCATGATTTTGATAGGAAGAAAAATTAAGGTTTTGAGAATTAACGTTAATATATCTAGGATTTGACAAAAAAAAAATTATTTGTTGTTTAGTGTTTTTTTTTTATCAACCGCCATCGCCCGCAACCGCAAACAATTACGGATAAGAATTTTTGAAATTCAGTAATTTTAGCGGTCTCAAGCGGTCCAAAACAGTTTAAAACGATTTCTATGATTGATTTTAAACGATAACAATCGCAACCGTTACAAACGCACTTGCAAGTGGTAGGAAGAACCAATCAAAACCCTAAAAACAAAAATTTGAAACTTCCAAAAGCCCAGTGGGCTAGAAATGCCCATACTCGATTTATATCTTCTTTTTGTTATTTTTTGTTAACATCACTCGATTTTTTCAAAGACGAAACAGAAAACCTCTTTTTAAATCAAGTTTGGCTTTCTCTCTCTTCTCTCTCTAGATTTTTCAGAGAGAGAAAGCGATTTCCGAGCATGGTTTTTTCTTTCCGGCATCGACGACGGTCTTCCGTTATATGATGGCTGGCTCTTTTCTAGCACCATCTGATTTCTTTATCGGAGGTGGCTAGCTTATCTTCAGCATCGTCTTGCTTACATAGCGGTGATGGCTGACTCTTTTCCAGCATCAGCCGGCTTTTGTAGCGGCGGTGGTTGGCTTCTCTCCAGCATCGTTGGCTTCCATAGCGGCGATGGCTGGCTTCGTTTCTGGCGTGTTCGTCAGTTTCTCCGACGCACTCGGCTGGCTCTGTACGGCTATCAGTTGCCTGTGTCCTTTCTTTTGAATAAAAGTTATGGTTTAAACTCATCAGATCTGTGTATTAGTAGTGGCGTTTGTGGCGATTCTCCACTCAAAAGGGTCTCTTTACGGCCTATCTTTTAGGTTTGCAGTTTTCGGAAAACAATTAAACGATTTGCGTTTACAGTTGAAGATTCAAAGCTCTTCCCTCAGTTTATTACTATTGCCTTTAGCTGTTTCTTTATGTTTAAGCTTTGATTGGGTTAGTTAACAGAGGTGGATTAATCGGAGATCTTAATTTTCTTTTTGTTTTGCGTTGGATCTAAATTTTGATTCGAGCAAACGATTGAGATTAATGGATCCGTGTTAGTTTTTCACTTCTGTTTTGCAGATGTCGGAGTATTACGAAGAATCTATTTTCGATGTTGGTCGATGTTAGTTTCAGTCTCCGGCGGAATCATTAGCTTTGACGGCGAAGGTTGATGACGGGAAACTTTTTGCTTCCTCATGTTTACACGCGTCCAGATGTTGACACGTATCTTGAGATATTTTCTGTTGATAAATCTTTTTCTGAAGTGATGCAAATGGTTGAGCTCGTGTTGGGCTTTTGTTATCCTAGTTTGTTCTTTTTGTTAGAGCTTTGTTGGCCCATGTATGATATGTTTCATCAATAAAATCCCAGTTGTGAAAAAAAAAAAAAAAAATCAAGTTTGGTATTTTTTTTTTTTTTATTATTAATTTTTTTATCAAGTTTGGTATTTTGTATCTTCTTCCTCGAAATTAAAAATTACCAAAAGAGAGAGATCTTTAAAAGCAAGAAATTCTAATCAATAGCTTCATCCATGGAATCTCCTTCGTTCCTCGACAATTTCTTCTTCTTCCTCATACGTCCGCTTCTTGCAATCTCATTCGTCGTCTGTTTCATCGCTCTATGTACTCTCTCTCTCCTCAAAATTGAAGAATTTGACCGCAAAGTTTTGATCTTTAGGGCTTTTAGCTGTTGATGTTGTTAATCGTTTTGATCATTTGGGTATTTCATAATTGGAATTTGAGAGTTGACTTTTTTTTTTTTTTTGGGTTTTGCAGGGTGGTTTCTGGCATGGAAGCTTGTATTAAGCCATGTTCCTCTAGTACAAGAGATCTTTGGCTTGAGGAAAAAAACCTTTAAACCGAAACCTGAATCTCGCGGTCGAATCGCCAAATTCTACAAAAGTATCAGTTCTCAGAATCCTGTTCCCCAATGGTAATTAGCTCTTTACTCTTTGAATCCTGAAGATGTGTGAATCCCTCTTATTTACTTGGTCTTTTGGACTCATTTATTTCACAGATTGTGAATTCCGAGGATTATAGAAGCTTCGATGATCCGAAAACGGAACGAGTCAGAGGATATCAATGTCACAATCCAGGAAGATTCAAGTTACAGAGTTCTATAATGTTGTTGATCTTTTATGGTGGTATGTGTGCAATGTAGTGTAGCATTTTGTGTAGTGTGAAGTATCTCAACCCAAATCTTGAATCAGTGTTTCCTTGTCTTCACACTGATCCTAAATTGTTGTGAGAGAGATCCTTTTGATTCATGAATCAGGTTAAAAAATGATGTTTTCACCAAGACACTACAAGAAACAACCTGAAGCTACGAATCAAATCCATGACTAACCAAGTCATATTAATAGTAAAACATGAATCATAAATCTCAGCAGCCAAAGAACTTTCCCATTCAAACATCAGCTGCGTTTTTGTTATCCCTTTTGATAGGTGAATAAAAAATGGACTGTAACACAAGATATTGAAAATTTTACCCAACATCGAACTCAAGCAGAAGGTGTTATCTACTCAGCAGGTGAAGGAGTCTTCTTTTTGACGGGTCCTAAAGAGACTTTAACCTTTGCTGGTCTCAGAACACGATCTCCTAGAACAAATCCCCGGTTCAGCTCCTCGGTTATTATCCCTGCTTTAACCACCTCAGATTCTTCTCGTGATATAGCCTCGTGCAACTACAACAATCAAGAGTATTACTAAGTCACTCCAAACCCTCCAAAACAACAAACATTACTTCTCTTATCATCACTCACTAGCACATACTAATCATGTAACCAAGTTGTCTGAATATAAATTCTTCTACTACATTTCGCAAACACTATGACTCTGTTATCAATTCCAAGTTGATAAGTGCCTTCCTAGTGATGCAACAAAGAGCTGTTATGACTTGATTTGTTCGGTTATGATTAAGCATAAGCTAAACAATTTTGAAGAGCTTTTACTTACCAAAAGATCAAACACCAAACAACAAACATTACTCCTATTATCACCATTCACTAGCACAAAAGAATCATGTAACCAAGTTATCTTAATCTAAAGCCTTCTACAACATTTGGCAAACAAAATCACTAACTATTTCCTACACTAGATAAGCCCCTTCTTTAGTGATAACTCCTCTTATCATCACTCACTAGCCTCAGATTCTTCTCGCGAAATACCCTCATGAAACTACAACAATAAACGGTATTTGCTAAGTCACCCAGAACCCCAAAACAACAAACCATCTCAAAACACACTTTAAGTAGCCATGGCGCTTTATCACTCACTCGGAAACAAAGATCATATAACCTTGTTGTGTTAAAATAAAGCCTTCACAACAAAATTACTAATTCCGTTAGGTTTCACAGGCATAACACTAGTCCTCTTATCATCACTCAGTAGCACATAAGAATTATGTAACCAAGTTCTCTTAATCTCAAAGCCTTCTACAACATTTGGCAAACACAATCACTAACGCTGTTACTAATTTCAAGTACGTTCTATGAGTACTTCCTACACTAGATAAGAGCCTGCTTAGTGATGCAACATTCTTCATTTCGAATAGCATTAACTTACCAAAGGATCAAAGGGCTTGCCAACAGTTGCAATAGCCGAAACACGAAGATGTCTCAAAACCTCAACAAATTGCCTATAAATCCCTTGATAACTCGTATCGATCTTCTTCTCCTTCTCCGTATCAACTCTAACCTGTAGCTTAGCTCTCTCAAAACTATCAATAATTGGTAAAAGACTCTTCATAATCTGAACTTTTGCATTAGACTCAGTACTAAGCCTATCTTTATCAAGCTTCTTCCTTGTATTATCAAAATCAGCTTGTAATCGAATTTTCGTCTCTTTCTCTGAAGCTATCTTCATTGATAATGATAAAACCTTTTGATCCATTTTGTTCTTCTCCTTCTCGATTTTGCAAAACATGGTTTCGATTTCTGCAACTGAGGTTTCGTCTCCATTGAAAAGAGCTTGTTTATAAGACCTAATTAGGGTTTTTACATCTGCGTGTTGCTTTGAATTCGCTTCTTCACTGTTAGTCTACGAATCATAAAAGATGACAGATTCGAAATTAGAAGAAGCTTCAAAATCAAAGAAGAGCTGAAAATGGTGAAGAAGAACTTACTTGGTGAGCAGAGAAGATTGGGAATCGTCGATTGGGTTTCGAAATCAGTGGAGATACTGGTGAAGGTCTGCCATGGAAATGGAGGTTTCGTAAAGGTAGGGTTCTTGATGAAGAAGATGGAGCGGAGAAGGAGAAGCAAGGAGCTATTGAAGGATCGATTACGAAAGAAATCGCCATTGTTGGAGTTTTGGATTTGGTACCAATCTGGAGATATGCATTGAGTGAGTCCTAAGTCCTAATCAAATTCAGAACTACAACACTTTGTTCAAAAACGAAAAATCCAATTTCTTTTACAATTTATTTTGTTTTTGAGTTTTTTTGCAAAAGACCTTCACGTTTTGGTAGGTGTGGTTGAGCTTCGAGCTTGTGGATTGGTTTAGAAAGAAGTTCTTTTTTTTTTTTAAATGAATGTAAAATTTATTTATCACAAAACTATTTTTACATCTAGTGCATGCATTTTGAAACTCTGAAAATGTTTAAACCTATAAATTAAATCAGAAGTGTGTGATGGTCGAGGGTTTTACTTAATACAAGCAAGGCAATTTGATCCTAGTATGAGACTATGAGGTATAGTCATTTTGTGAGTTATTCCCAGAGTTGTCTTGAGTATGGGCAGGGGAAGACGAAGTGATCCCTTGTCTCCACAGGTTATTGACAGAGTATACATGATGTTTTGATTTGTTGATTTCACTTCCCCATTTGATCTCTCGTGGAGAGTCTAATATGCATAACGAACCATGTTATGAAAGAATACTTTGGTGTGGCTTGTGGGAACCAAACCCACAAGCCATTTTTGTTCATTTTAACATACTTTGCCGATCTTGGTCATTTTTGTTTGGTTATTTTACCAGATTTTGCTTGGATTGAGATTTTTCCAAGTTGAGGCTCACGGTTGTTTCGCCGATCTGTTAGGAGATCTTCCAATCGTGAAGATATTTCTCCGTTGTGTATCAGCTCTTCCGTTGAGATTATTTTCTGCAATTTTAGTTGATTCAAGTGTTGCGATTATCACTATGTGTTGATATATATTGCGCTTGATCCATAATTGCTATTTGATGGATTTATATTCATCGTTTCCTGGAGCTGCTGAGTTTCTTATGCGACCAGCAGCATTTCATGCCATTGATAAGCCATTTGGTGAAGCTCCCTGGCTACGTTTGAAGTTAGCGTTGCTGCTCACATATGGATCACTTCCCAGGCCTCCAGAATTGACCACAATATGTAAGATTGTTCCTCAATCCCTAGAGGTAGAAATTTTGGAACTCTCAATGTTGATGATTTTGTTGTGGAATGGAGAAAATTGGAAGATAAATGTGTTCCTCAAGATGAGCAGTTTCGGCTAGAAATAGTGCAGCAACTTATTGATTTAGAATCAGATGAATATTGCTGTGCGTTTCTGTTGATGCTGAGTTTTGGAGAATTGCGATTAATAGCTCCTTATACAGCTGGTTACTTTGTGGCATTGATGGTCTCTGTTGCAGAGAGCTTGGTTCAGTCCGATAAACCACACATTTTGAGTGATGTGTTGTGTGATGCTTCATCAGAGAACGAGTTATGGTCAGTTTGCAAGCTTTTACTGGTGTTGATTAATGGTGCTTTGTGTCATGTTGCTGCTCAGAGATGGGTTCCAATTCCAGTTTAATCCAGTTCTTCTTCTCGTTGTTGATAGCACAAACACTACACTGGCTTTTCCAAGAAATGACATGACTATGTGTTCCAAGACAGGGGGAGCTGATAGTGATCATTGGTTATTCAGGAGACACCTAGTCTTGTTGCTTAATCTTTCATTTGCCCAAGTTTATGATAGTTTTATTTCTTTCTACGAGGAAAAAGACAAGCATATTGCTTGCAGTCATGTTTCATGGGAAATCAAAAGTTGCAGCAGCTCTTATCACCAACGATGATTTTGCTCTTTCACTACATGACGATGGTAGCATTGTTGAACAAGAGCATGTGGATACTTCTGGTCGTTTAAGCTCATCCGATTTTGGATCACTAACAAGACCACCAGAAGCTGATTGTGTTTTCAGTTTCAAGTCTCTCAAGTTCACATGACTGCTTTTCACACACAGAGTTATTGATGTCCAAGATGGAAGAGAGGGGGTATTAGATATCACTAGATTGGTTTAGTTGGTTTAGTACTTTATGTATAGCTTGGTTATCAACTCTGGTTAAGAGTCTTAGTATTTAAGTCTTTCTTTATACATCTTTTACGATTGAGTGAAGATATTTTACAATTCTGTTTCTCTCTCAATCTCAATCTGAGAGAAACTAATACTATAGGTAGCAAAGTTTATGTCAAGAATGTTTAAGATGATGCATAAACTCTTTTACATTACAATTCATTAATCTCAACACATGTAGTAATCGAATGGGCAATAGGAATCCTCAGCGATGCAGAGAATTTCATAGAAGAAAGAATCAATGAAGTGATAAACATATTTCTCACTAATTTCAAAGATCTTAGCCAAGAAATATCTTACATTTCGGGTAAATCACTTTGTCCTGGATACGTTACATATGACTTTTAAGACTAGATAATTTATCTGTGTGATGAGTTTCAAGTCCTGCATGTGAGGTTGTACTTTCTCCAAAGATTATAGAAATGTGATAGTATATCTTCTACTTTCTCAAAAGATTAGTTTTGTTCCCATTTTTTGAAAGAGATCCAAAAAAGTATTTTATTCACTGTTACGGTGTTACCGCCTGTAAAATGAAAATATACGTCACAGGTAAATATACTAAACGTGTTCAACTTATGTGAAATGGGTGGTAACGTTAACTACATCTATAAACCTAGAACCAACCTTAAATCTATCCACTTGCAACTCGGTTCAACACTTCATCCAAAAGAGTCTTATACCATGGGGAATCTTCAGGACATGGTCAAGAATCTCCAAGGTTTGGCTACTTTATTCGAATGCTAATTTGGTTTTTTCGATTATCTAGCAAACTGAAACGAAAAAAATGTATCTGCTGAAGAATGTATCTCCCAGTAATAGATCAGCTAACTAACTCTCTGGAACTTTGGTTTTAGTATTGTGAAGTTTTTACGTGGAATTAGTAGCTAATGACATGTAATTCTGATCCAAGGCCACATATGTCAAGTGTCATTAGTAGCTAAACTTAAAGTGTGAGATTGTTTTGTTTGTTCCTTGGATCAGAATTTTCTTGTTCTTCATGTGTGTTTTAAAGCCTTCCTTCAGATCCTCAGACCAAAGAAGGTACAGATTAATCTTACACAGTCTAAGATAGTCACATGATCTGCAGATATTTAAGAAAATGAGCTCACAATTTGGATGAACACATGGTGAATTATTCGACTTCTTATATAAGCTTTTATGAAATGAACTCTTGTGTTTATGCTTTATCATTTGTGTGGGTCAAATCTGGAGAACGCCAAGATATAATTCCGATAATTGGGAATCCGATGGAGACTGTGTTAGACACGATATTGAACCATCAAAGGGAAAGCTCTCTCCCAAAAGGAGAAATTCTACTTCGATTGTGCATCGATGTGAAGCACAAGGGTTCGATGGAGACGGTGTTAGCCCTACAGGAGTGAAGACTTTGGGAGCTTTGTTAGTCTTTGAGTTGAACAGATTCTCAAGGACAAGCAACTTTTAAGCACTGTGACTTATGTGGAACCTTATAACCTTGAAGTAGTCTTGGAGTTTTATGCAAATTTACCAACTGTTCATAAGGTATTTGTCAGAGGCTCCTAACTGTGAGTAGCTGTCAATGGTTTCTAAATTCTAATCTTGTCTAAGAAAAAGATTCAAACTTTGCTTCTTTTTGGTCTTCTCATCTTCAGTGATCAGAAGTAAAGATATAATAGAATCTATGTAAATCAGCATTAGTTAGTTGAAGTACTTAAAAAAAAATTCTGATCATTTCACTCTTAATGATTTGAGTCATCAATCCTCTCTTCATGATGTGATAATGCTTTGAGAAAATTGCAAAACAAAAACAATGAACAAAAACTATTATTACACTTATGTTCTATACGCCTATTAAAGAAGATGATCAAACCCTAACACTCTCTACAAAAAAAACAAAGTTAGAACCACAATCAAATCCTTTGCACAGAGAAACTAAAATTCAATTAATGGCGAACAGGACGGTTAAGTAACTAAATTAAAATTAAGTTTAATTAATTTTTGATGGTTTAGTTAATTGACAAATAAACCAAGAAGTGAAAAAGGAACTTGAACCCTAAACACATGGGTTTATAAATAGTCTCATCGTTTTATAGAGAGAGAGAGAGAGAAATAGTCTCATCGTTATACTCTCAACACTTATAAACCCTAATTTTGCTCTCTCTCTTATCTTTGATCAATTCTTCACAACTTGTTCGTCTTGGCGCTGATCTTTGATCATCAGGTAGATTTTTTCTCGCTCTTTTCTCTTGTAGATGTTAAAGATCTTGAACAGTTGATGCGTCATGGCGATTTTGTGATTTTAATTCTTCGGAGGAAACAGAGAAAATCTCTGTATTTGTTTTCGAATTATTTGGTATTTGTGTAGTTGAGAATCGGAGTCACGAAACAATTTATCGTGATAATTGGGAATATTTGTCTTTAGGTTACGAGAGAAGGATTTAGCGTGTTCTAATCATCATGATGCGGAATTCAACAAAGCAGTTTTCGAGAATCGAGACTACATGTGGACTCTTGCTTCGCCAATTGCAGGTTTTTTCTTGAATTCACATCTTCATTGCCAATATTTGTTTATTTTTCTTGGTTTTGATATGGGACTTACAAGATCCTGAGCACCTGTTTTCCTTATGTTAACTTTGATTCTTTTCAAATTGTAGAGCAAAAGATTGGAAGAGGTAGAATGTTTGCTGAAAACACTGAACTCGTTGTATTCGCCTATTCGGTTCTTGGTGAAGATTTCAAGGACATGATAAGAGAGATGTGAGCAGAAGTACTCTTGATAGGTTGGATATGATGATTGTCAATTTACGAGAGGTCAAGTTACAGCGAATGCAGAAGGTTAGAAGTTTCTGCTCCCTGTATTGTTAGTCTATCCGTTTATAACAGTATATGAACCATCTGTTTTGAAATGTGGTTTTGCTTTACAGGCTGAGGATGAAGTCATTAGGCTTAGCAAGCTCCAAATAACTAGGATCAAAGAGGTGATACTAAGGAAGAAGCTTGAGCTTGAGGAAATATCAAGGAAGATGCACATGGCCACCCAAGTTCTTAAATCAGAAAACTTTTCAGTTGAAGCTATAGAATCTGGTAAACCATTATTAGGAAAAGCTTATTTTTACATAATATGATCTGAAGAAACTCATTATATGAACATGCTAATTAATAATATGTTTCCACTCACCTTTTAGAGCAAATTGATTCCGAGATTGCAAAGGTCAAAGAAGAAGCTTCAAGCTTCAAGAGGAAGATTCTTGAAAAAGTGGAGAAATGGATGTCAGCTTGTGAAGAAGAATCTTCGCTCGGAAGTACAATCGGGTAAGACCTTTAATCTCAACCATGTTCCTCTGCCTCAATCTTTTATTTTGTTCTCACATTGTTGGCTTCGCATGATGATAACCGGTACAACGCAGGAAGAGGAGCTCATCTTACATTGAAGCGTGCGGAAAAAGCCCGTGTACTTATCAATAAACTTCCTTTTAACATTCTTGCTCTTTAGATTATATTACAAAAAAACACAACTCATAACTTATGATCTTTTGTCCATTGCTTTCTGCTGCTGTTGATGCAGGGATCTCAACGCTATCACCGGCGGGTTCTGTCGACGGCGGCGAAGGAGATTACGAAAGAAGAGGATAGCGAAGAGAGGGACAATGGAAAGCAAGTAGTTTCGACTTTCGATGGCTTTAGAAGAATAATGGAGTCGCGGCTGAGGGAGGATGAACAAGATAGAAAATCAGAGTTTGGTATGGCCTAGGCAATGGGCTTCGCTGTGACGGCCCAACTCCAGGTATTACTTTCTTAATTTTTTTTTTTTTTTTTTGGTAAGAATTTTTTTTTTTTTTCAATAAAGATTTTTATTTTTCACTTTGGATTTTCTGATTTAAAACTAAATTTTGAAAACAAAAAACTAAAAAACTAAAAATAAAACTAAGTGTTAAATTTAAAAACGTTGAAAACAAGTTCGACTTAGCATCCCGTCCTTTTGGTCCGTAAGTCTTGAGGTGTCATAAGTTTAACATGTTTTCACGTTATAAAAATTTAACACTTAGTTATGTTTTAAACGGTTTTCAAAATTAATATTTTAAGTCAAAAAAATTTAAAAACTTAATAAGAAAAAAAACTTAATAACTAAAAACAAAACTAGATAAAAAAAATCCTTTATGGCGATTTTATTGGCGTGGCGATCTATCTACGGTTTCTCAACCGGTTATTTCTTCCCACTCCGGTGGCGGTTATACACGATTTTGCTAGCGATCTGGAGCAGTTTTGGCCCATTTCTCAGGCAGTTATCTCCACGATGAACCCCTGTCTTCGTCGTGATGCTTATGGAGCAACTGCAACGAATCTCTCCCTATATAATTGCAGACTTGCGAATTGCTTTTGCACAGTATCAATCCAATCAATACCATTTGTGCTTCTTTACCCTCTTCGATTTTATTTATTCCTCTTGAAAATGGCTGACAACTTGAGAAGAGCAGCAAGACATCAACCTTGGTGCCGAAGATGAACCTGTGGCAATTTCTCCGGCAATTGTAGCTCAAGCAGCGGCAGAGAACCGATTTATCCTCATGGGTCGACCGGTGATGCCGAGAAGACAGAATTTGCGTTCGATTGTGGCTTCTATGCCCAGAATGTGGGGTCAATCGGGACTTGTTCACGGAAGAATTGTCCCAGGAAATCAATTTCAGTTCATTTTCCCTATTAAAGAATCATTGGAAACGGTGATGCGTCGAGGTCCTTGGGCGTTCAATGATCGTATGTTAATCCTCCGAAGATGGACTCCTCTCATGAATCCCCCACAAATCAACTTCATACCATTTTGGATTCAAATCAGAGGAATTCCTTTTCAATTCCTCAGCCGTCAAGTGATTGAAGAAGTGGGTCAGGCTCTTGGAGATGTTGCGGATGTTGACTTTGATGGTGAAGCAGCGGCTAGAATCGAGTTTGTTCTTGTGCAAGTCGACTGGAACGTTGAAAATCCTCTCCGATTTCAACGTAATGTCCAGTTTCAGGCAGGAATCAACACTCTTCTGCGATTCCACTATGAACGTTTAAGAGGCTTTTGCGAACTCTGTGGGATGCTCACACATGATTCAGGAGCCTGTCTTATTCAGAATGGTGGAGGAGACAATAACTCTGATGGGGATGACGATGAAGATCTACCAGATGCGGGAATTCAGAACCAGGGAATTCTCTCAGATTCAGGAGCCTGTCTTATTCAGAATGGTGGAGGAGACAATCTCATCATACGTGAAATTGCCGATGATGAAGAGAATGGTGATCCAGAGGAGATTGTACCAGAAGTTGATGTTCAAGAGGAAGCAGAGGAGAATGAGACTGTTGAAGACATTGACCCTCTGCACAATTCTCTGGCCTCAGAGATGGACAACAATGAGCTCTTTAACCCCATTCCAATCTTTGAGAATGCAGGTGATATCCCCGGAAGTGAAAGCTACCAACGATACTCCATTAACATCCACCCTCGTGAAGAAATCATGGAACAGAGTATGCTTTACAGAGAGATGATGGCCATTGAAAGAGGAAAACGTAAGAGAGAAGATGTCTTGGATCAAACAGAGGAGAATGACACGAAGATGGTGATTCGTGAGAAAGGTGAAAGCAGCAGCTTCTCGGACAGGAGCGACCAGTGCAGAGGCGCGGTGGGCCCGAAACCACCACATCCGCCATGATCACAGCCTGCTGGAACTGTCAAGGTTTAGGCATAGACCTTACAGTTCGACGCCTAAAGGAGATTCGTCGTCTGTATCTCTCGGACATTTTATGCCTCTTTGAGACAAAGCAAAAGGACAACAAGATCAAGGATGTTTATATTGATTTAGGGTATGACCGAAGTGTCTCAGTCCTACCTACGAGTCTGAGTGGTGGAGTAGCTGTTTTATGGAATTCTCATCTTTCTGTTTCTGTAATTTCCCAGTGTTCTAATCTTATAAATTGTCATGTTGAAAGTAATGGAATCAGTTTTTACTTGTCTTTTGTTTACGGCTTTCCAGAACCAAGCAACAGACATTATCTTTGGGAAAGATTAGAAAGAATTTCAACAACAAAACCATCTGCTTGGTTAATAATGGGTGACTTCAACGAGATTAACAGCAAAGACGAGAAAAGAGGAGGTCCGCGTAGACCTGAGAGTAGCTTCACTGATTTTCGAAGAATGCTAGCGACTTGTGACTTCCATGATTTAAATGCGATTGGAGACCCTTTTTCTTGGACCGGGAAAAGACATAAACACAATATTTGGTGCTGCCTAGATCGTGTCATGGCAAATTTAGAATGGTCAGCACAATATCCCTCAGCCCAAACTGAGTTCTTACCTTTCGAAGGCTCCGACCATCGGCCACTGGGCACAAATATTACCGGATCCATTGGAAAACGTCAAGGTTGTTTCCGATATGATAAGAAATAGTTCTTTAAAGAAGGTTTCAAGGAAAGAGTAGTGGATTGTTGGAATGTTGCAGATAGAGAAACATCTTTGAGCACAAGAATCAAGAACTGTAGGAAATCCATGGCAATTTGGAAAAGAAGAAACCGCACTAATTCAGCAGATCAGATTGCTACTTTGAAAAGACGTCTTGATTATTCTCTCTCAAATGATGGTTTTACCACTCAAGATATCCATAAAATCAGACAAGAGCTTTCCCGAGCATATCATGATGAAGAAACTTTCTGGAGATTGAAGAGTAGGAAGAGTTGGATCAATTTTGGGGACGAAAACACCATATACTTTTATGCTGCTACAAAGACGAGAATGACAAGGAATAGAATTCTTTCTATTGAGGATGGTCAAGGAAATTCTCATAGAGGTGATTCAGATATTGGAAGGATATCAGAGACTTATTTCAAAACTTTGTTCACTACAACAAGACAGGACCATATCAACTACCAATCAGTTTTCGAAGGCTTTCAAGCAAGAGTGACTGAAAACATGAACAATGACTTGACTAAGTCGGTAACAGAAGGTGAGATTACAGAAGCGGTCTTTGCCATCGGAGAAGATAGACACCGGGACCGGACGGGATTACAGGTGATTTTTATCACCAATTCTGGCCAGATATCAAGGAGGCAGTAATTCAAGAAGTTTGTAATTGCTTTGAAACTAGTAACTTGGAAGAGGGCACCAATCACACCAACATTTATCTAATCCCTAAGCCTGAATCTCCAAGAACCATGAGTGACTTCCGGCCCATTGGGCTATGTAATGTTAGCTACAAGATCATCTCTAAAATCCTCGTGGGAAGACTGAAACACTATTTATCCGGAATCATCACCGAGAATCAAGCTGCGTTTATCCCGGATAGAAATATTATGGATAACGTCATTATGGCACATGAAATGCTCCATTCTCTAAAGTCAAGGAAACGATGGGTAATTGTCGTATATGGCGGTGAAGACGGATATCTCAAAAGCTTATGATCGTTTAGAATGGAGATTCCTGCAGGATACAATACTTTACATGGGTTTTGACGTGAAATGGATTAACTGGATTATAAAGTGTGTAGAATCAGTTTCCTTCTCCGTTCTGATTAATGGATCACCACATGGCTAAAACTTTAAACCAAGTCGGGGGATCAGACAGGGTGACCCTTTATCACCATATCTCTTCATTTTGTATTCAGAAGTTCTATCTCACCTACCCACAAATGCAACAACGATCAACAAACTCCGAGGTATGAAAATAAGTACAACGGGTCCAACAATAAATCACCTCTTATTTGTAGATGATGCTCTGTTCTTTTGCCATGCTCATCCAAAATCTTGTTCGATAATCATGAGAGTTCTACAAGACTATGAAACAGTCTCAGGCCAAGCGGTTAATCTCCACAAATCGGCTATCACCTTCGGATCGAAAGTAAAACCACAAGTGAAAACCAAGCTTCGAAGAATTCTGAATATCCACAATGATGGAGGTGGTGGAAAATATTTGGGATTACCAGAACAGATAGGAAGGAAGAAAAAAGAAATTTTCAACTTCATTGTCAATCAGGTTTAATAAAGGACTCAAGGATGGACCAATCGATTCCTATCCGAGGCTGGAAAAGAAATACTTATAAAGACAGTTGCACTTGCTTTACCGGTCTACACGATGAACTGTTTCAAACTTCCTAAAGGAATCTGTGAAGACATTAATAGTCTGCTTGCTTGCTTGCTAGTTATTGGTGGAGTAAAGGACCTGAAAAGAGTTCAATGCATTGGTTAGCTTGGAAAAGAATGGCCTTACCGAAAAAAGAAGGGGGATTAGGTTTCAAGGATATTGAAAGTTTCTATACGGCTATGCTAGCAAAACAAGCATGGAGAATTCTTCAAGCACCAACCAGCCTTCTCTCAAAACTCTTAAAAGGAAGATATTTTGCAGGAAGTAATATTTTGAATGCAGGAACTGGTCCCAAGCCTTCTTTCATATGGAGATCAATTTTAGAGGGAAGAGATCTTCTCAAACAGGGACTGCGAATTCTAATAGGAGATGGAAAGGAAACAAACATTTGGACTGACCAATGGCTTCCAACTCACCCTCCAAGACGACCACGGAGCCGTACCGATACCATTCCGAGGATCACAAAGGTTAATGAACTTATGCAAGAAGGAACAAAGATGTAGAACAAAGAAGTTATTGAGGAGCTGTTTGTAGAAGAGGATCCAGAACTAATTCAATCCATCCGTCTAAGTTCACAATCCTTTCCAGATCTATTAGGATGGAGTTACAACAAAAGTGAAGAATACACTGTGAAATCGGGCTACTGTTTAAACACGCACTTACCGGATCAACCAAACATGATTACACCACCAACGGAATCATTGGATTTAAAAGTAGCAATATGGAAAATAAAAACAGCTCCGAAAATCAGACATTTTCTTTTGCGGATTGTTACGTATTCAATGGCAGTTGGATCGATTTTAAAAAGGTGAAGAATAACGAGAGATGCTATGTGCAAGCGTTGCTGTGTTGCAGAGGAGACAAAGGAACATCTTTTTTTCGGATGTAGTTATGCTCAAGCAATTTGGAGAGGTAGTAATGTCGCTCATTCTTCTTACTTTGACCCTAATCTATCCTTTGAGGACAAGTTCAAGATGATACTTCTTTGCTGGAACGATAAAAGGTTGGACGAGTTAACAAAACAGTTGCCTTTGTGGGTTCTATGGAGGATCTGGAAGAGCATAAATCTTTTAGTGTACCAAAAAAAGGGCAGTCAATGGATTAAAGATGTACAAGACTACAAGCAGCCATAACTGATGCTTATGAATGGTCTCTGGAGCAAGCTAGCAGAAACATGAGGACTGTCAATAATATACTGATTAATAACAGTTGGGAGAAACCAGAGATGGGCTACAAGAAATGCAACTATGATTGTAACTTCAATCAAAATGGTGTGATTTCAAAAGCAGGATGGATACTACATGACTCGAAAGGTTTCTATATTGAAGCTACTCAAAGCAGCAGAAGAATTTGTACTTCACCATTGGAAGCGGAATTACAAGCTCTGTTAATGTCTATGCAACACACATGGATTCGAGGTCATCGACGAGTTGTATTTGAAGGAGACAACAAGGAGGTACCAAAGCTAATTCAGGGGGATACAAGAAACTTTTATTTTCACAATCTGATTCAAGAAATCCAATTATGGCAGGAACGATTCACGAGTTTGATAATCAAATGGTCAACACGAGAGTGCAATAAGGCTGCGGATCGTTTAGATAAGGAAGACATTCCAAATGGATCACTTTTTGTATCTCATTTTTATGTTCCCACTTTTCTTGTACAAATCCTCTCTGAGGATCACTCTGTTTCTTTATAATAAAGTGATCAGATGTTGGCGTTAAAAAAAAAAAAACTAAAAACAAAACAAAGTGTTAAATTTAAAAACGTTGAAAATAAGTTCGACTTAGCATCCTGTCCTTTAGTTCCGTAAGTTTTCTTCTGTAAGCTTTTTGGGATTCTAGAGATTCATCATCTTTGACACTTTGGAGAAGATTTCTAAACCCTTGTTCTTTATTTATCAATTCAATTATGCTTTCCTTTCAATCTATTTGTCTTGTTTCTGTTGCTATGTGTGAGTAGTCCTCTAATTGGGTTTTAGGGTTCTAATTAGGAGATTAAATGGATTAATGGATTGATTGTTATTAGGAATTTCATTCTTTAGGTTCTTTGATTCACATGTTCTTAATGCTAGAATAGGATTGATCACCCTGTATTAGATTCTAGGTTTTTTCTATGCATCAAAAGTGTTCGATAGAATGCCTGAAAGAATGTGAATTGAGCAATGTATTTCTAGCCAACGAAAGTTGACGTTAGGACGCATTGTGAACTTAATGAACTTGTTTGGTAATGCGAATTTGACTAGGAAGTCGAACTAACACAATCGAGATTTGTCTAGGGTTTTATTTTAGGGATACGATTTGCAAGAATTCTCAAAGAACAACAGAAAGAATTGTAACCAAAGATGGTGTTTTTGATATTATTGATAAAAGAATAGCTTTGATCGTACAAGGAGTTTGATCGTAAAAAGAAAAGTGTTTTTGCTTCAGAGCTTTGTGTAGTCTAAGTCTAGAGCGTTCTTGCTTCCCCCTTCTGTAAGAGCCTTGAGTCTCTTTATATAGGGATGGTAAACCGCCTCTCCAACGATATTCTCGGAAGATTTCCATTTATCTTGAAGTCGGCTTAGAATATCGCGGATTAGGATACTTTCTTTATTCTTCGGAGTTTCCGGAAGTTTTCCTGATTTGAGTTGGTCCTTCGAGATTCTTCCTTATCATTTCCGAGTATTTCGGAAATGATCCTTCTTTTTCGGAAATGATGCCAATCTATTCAGAAATGATACTTTGAAAGTGAATATTTATGAAGTCTTTGCCTCGGGTGACTAACAACTTTGCCTCGGGTAATCTGGAAACGGGAAGACGGCGTGACACATTACCCGAACCGAAGTATTTAAAAGGCTCGGGTACCCAGAGGAGAGCGGGCTCGGACGCCTGGATGTTGAACGGGTTCGGGTGCCCAAATCATGGATGGGCTCGGTCGTCGAACGGGCTCGGGTATATGTCTGATCGGGCTCGGGTACCCGAGCTGGCTAGCAGAGTCCCGAGCCGGCTGGCAGGGTACACGAGCCGGCTGGCAGGGTACCCGAGCCGGCTGGCAGGGTACCCGAGCCGGCTGGCAGGGTACCCGAGCCGGCTGGCAGGGTACCCGAGCCGGCAGAGAGGGTACCCGAACTGGCCAGTATGGTACCCGAGCTGATTGAAGGACTGTCCCGAGCTGTTTGGAAGGGCTCCCCGAGCTGGTGAGCAGGTTTATTCAGGATGCTTGAAGTTTGGCTCGGTCTTAGAAGATGGATGAAATCCGACCCCAACACATGAGAAAGTTTAGTAATCGAATAGTCAGATTTAGTGATTAATGTCTTGAAAGAGAAATTGTCTAAGTGTGTTCATGTTCAAGAACGGTTCTTAATTGTTGAATTCCTTGTTTCATGTTTCCTTTGTTCATTGATCTCTGAAATACCCTAATGCCCAATGTCTTTAAATCTTGAAGTTAAATCGTTTTATTTATTAGCATTTTTATTATACAATCTGAAAACCAAACAAACAACCTTTCCGCTTTAGCTAAGAACGAGTCTCAGAAATCTTTAGTGTACCATTGGTTCTTGTGGATCGACCCCGTATATACTACCTTGCGGTTAAGTGTATTGGGTAATTACTCGAGCAATCAAGTTGGCGCCGTTGTCGGGGACCAATTGCGTTACCTAAGGATTTAGGATTAGTTTTTAGTCTAAAGCATTTTTATTTTCTGTTATTGATTTTCGTTTTTGTTTTCTCTTTGGTGTTTTCAGGTGTATGACACGCAGCCAAGGCTCGTCACATCTAGCGGATTACCAAGAGGATATCGGAAAGTTTGAAAGAGCGAATAAGAAAAAGAAGAAGATAGCCGAGCAGAGAAAAGCTGAAATGGCTGAATACGATGCTGCAGGAAATCTTCAGAATAGAGATGGACTCCAGCTTGGAGGTGATCATCAAGGAGTGTTTCAGGATCCCCTACCTCCTGCAAACAACAATGCTCCTGCTGCTGGTGAACAAGCTGCCGCTGCCCGTGCAGCTGCTGAACGTGTGGCTGCTGCTAATGCCGCTCGGTCCGTGCCTGCTCGACAGACTCTGAGAGATCATGATGCTCCTAATGTTGTGCACTTCCGAGATAGGAACCAACATATGCCAATCAACCGGAATGATTTTGAGATCAAGACAGGGTTGCTATCTTTGGTGAAGCAGAAACAGTTCGACGGTCTCTCCTCAGAAAATCCAGTCTACCATTTGGATAACTTTGAGGACATATGCGGTACAACAAGAATGAATGGAGTGCCAGATGATCTCATCAAATGCAGACTTTTCATATTCTCCTTGGCTGACAAAGCCCATCGCTGGTTGAAGTCTTTGAACGCTGAGAATCTGAGAAGCTGGGAAGATTACAAAGCTGCGTTTCTGTCACAATATTTTACTCAGTCCAGGACAGCCATTTTGAGGAACACAAGATCTCTTCTTTTCAGCAGACCAGTACATAATCGTTCCATGAAGCTTGGGAGCGGTTCAAAGACTACTACAGGGAATGCCCCCATCAGGGGTTTCCATATGCCACTTTGATCAACACTTTCTACAGAGGAGTCGATAAGGACTACAAGATGGTATTAGACACTGCTAGTAACGGGGATTTCATGACCAAGACTGAGGAGGAAGCTACACAGCTTATTGAAAATCTGGCAGCCAGCAACAGTAACCACAATTTTGACTACGACAGGTCGCATAGAGGTGGATGAGGAGAATCGAAGCAGATCGCTGAGTTGACTGCCAAAGTTGAGCAGCTTTTAAAGAGAGATCAAAGGGCTGTCAACTACTGCGAGGATTCAGGTAAAGGTCCAGTGCATCAAGAGTTCAGCGGAGACTGTTCTGACGATCTACAAGCAGAGTTGAATTTCGTGAATCGGTATAAATTTTCTCTAATGGTAACCTTAACCGTTATATATACGGTTACAACGGTTACGGTCAAATACGGTTACAGTTATTTATTTATTACGATACGGTTAATATCAAAGACAAAAGTTTAGGTATTTTTAACTTTTAGAATAAAATTTTTAATGATGATATATCAAATAATATTTATTTTACAATATATAATATGTAATTATGTACTTTAATATTTATAGTTAATTAGTTATTTTGTTCTGTTAAGTAAACCAACGAATAACTAAATCAATGGTAATAATTATAATGATTGAGTTATTATTTTATTGACAATACATATTCCAAACAATACTATAGAAAAGATGTTTTCAGAATTAAGAAACGATTACAGGAGTAGAAATAATAACTTGTAAATTATTTATAATTTGATTTGTGGAAAATGAGTAGTGGACGAGTGTGGTGGTTTAAATTTAGTAGTGGGCGCATTGAACCATTTAAGGCACTGTTTTAGTGAAATAATTATATTTTAAGTTTTAACTGCACGGTTAACTATGAGGTTAACCGCACGGTTAACCGTACGGTTAACTAACGGTTTTGATACGTTTACGGTTAATTAACGGTTACGGTTAGTATATTTTTCAACCGTAACTAATCTATTTTTACGGTTAGCGGTTACGGTTATTAACCGTTTTATACGGTTACGGTTCGGTTACGTTTGAGAATTGGTCCGGTTACGGTCCGAAATACGGTTACGGTTAGCTTTTGGTCATGCCTAGTTTTAAACGGTTTTCAAAATTAATATTTTAAGTAAAAGTTTTTTTAAACTTCATAACCAAAAATACTTTATAACTAAAAATAAAACTAAGTGTTAAATTTAAAAATGTTGAAAATAATTTCGACTTAGCATCCCGTTCTTTTGGTCTGTAAATCTTGACGTGTCATAAGTTTAACATGTTTTCCAGTAATGAAAATTTAACACTTAGTTATGTTTTAAACGGTTTACAAAATTAATATTATAAGTAAAAAATTTAAAAAATTAATAACTAAAATCAAAAAATTAAGTGTTAAATTTAAAAACGTTGAAAATAAGTTCGACCTAGTATCCCGTCCTTTTGGTCCGTAAGTCTTGAAGTGTCATAAGTTTGACATGTTTTCACGTAATAAAAATTTAACACTTAGTTATGTTTTAAACGGTTTTCAAAACTAATATTATAAGTAAAAAAATTTAAAAAGTTAATAACTAAAATAAAAAAATTAAGTGTTAAATTTAAAAAAGTTGTAAACAAGTTCGACTTAGCATCCCATCCTTTTGGTCCGTAAGTAGGTGTCATTAGTTTAACATGTTTTCACGTAATAAAAATTTAACACTTAGTTATGTTTTAAACGGTTTTCAAAATTAATATTTTAAGTAAATTTTTTTAAAAAACTTAATAACAAAAAAAACTTTATAACTTCAAACAAAACTAAGTGTTAAATTTAAAAACATTGAAAATAAGTTTGACATAGCATCCCGTCCTTTTGGTCCGTAAGTCTTGAGGTGTCATAAGTTTAACATGTTTTCACGTAAGAAAAATTTAACACTTAGTTATGTTTTAAACGGTTTTCAAAATTAATATTTTTAGTAAAATATTTTTAAAAACTAAATAACAAAAAAAACTTTATAACTAAAAACAAAACTAAGAGTTAAATTTAAGATCGTTGAAAACAAGTTCGACTTAGCATCCCGTCCTTTTGGTCCGTCAGTTTTGAGGTGTCATAAGTTTAACAAGTTTTCACGTAATAAAAATTTAACACTTAGTTATGTTTTAAACGGTTTTGAAAAGTAATATTTTAAGTAAAAAAATTTTAAACCTTAATAACAAAAAAAACTTTATAACTAAAAACAAAACTAATTGTTAAATTTAAAAACATTGAAAATAAGTTTGACTTAGCATCCCGTCTTTTTGGTCTGTAAGTCTTGAGGTGTCATAAGTTTAACATTTGTTCACGTAATGAAAAATTGAACAGTTAGTTATGTTTTCAACGGTTTTCAAAATTATTATTATAAGTAAAAAATTTAAAAACTTAATAACTAAAATAAAAAAAATTTAAGTGTTAAACTTAAAAACGTTGAAAACAAGTTCGACATAGCATCTCGTTCTTTTGGTCCGTAAGTCTTGAGGTGTCATAAGTTTAACATGCTTTCACGTAAGAAAACTTTAACACTTAGTTATGTTTTAAACGGTTTTCAAAATTAATAATTTTAGTAAAATATTTTTAAAAACTTTATAACTAAAAACAAAACTAAGAGTTAAAACATTGAAAACAAGTTCGACTTGGCATCCCGTCTTTTTGGTCCGTAAGTCTTGAGGTATCTTAAGTTTAGCATATTTTCAAGTAAGAAAAATTTAACAGTTAGTAATGTTTGAAACGGTTTTCAAAATTAATATTTAAAGTAAAAGTTTTTGTAAAATTTAATAACAAAAAAAACTTTATAACTAAAAACAAAACTAAGTGTTAAATTTAAAAACGTTGAAAATAAGTTCAACTTAGCATCCTGTCCTTTTGGTCCGTAAGTCTTGACGTGTCATAAGTTTAACAGGTTTTCACGTAATGAAAATTTAACATTTAGTTATGTTTTAAACGGTTTTCAAAATTAATATTATAAGTAAAAAAATTAAATAACTCAATATCTAAAATCAAAAAATTAAGTGTTAAATTTAAAACCGTTGAAAACAAGTTCGACTTAGTATCCCGTCCTTTTGGTCCGTAAGTCTTGAGGTGTCATAAGTTTAACATGTTTTCACGCAATAAAAATTTAACACTTAGTTATGTTTTAAACGGTTTTCAAAATTAATATTTTAAGTAAAAAATTTTAGAAACTTAATAACAAAAAAAACTTTATAACTAAAAACAAAACTAAGTGTTAAATTTAAAAAACGTTGAAAACAAGTTCAACTTAGCATCCCGTCTTTTTTGTCCGTAAGTCTTGAGGTGTCATAAGTTTAACATGTTTTCACCTAATAAAAATTTAACATTTAGTTATGTAAAAAACGGTTTTCAAAATTAATATTTTAAATAAAAAAATTTAAAAAACTTAATAACAAAAAAAACTTTATAACTAAAAACAAAACTAAGTGTTAAATTTAAAAACGTTGAGAACAAGTTTGACTTAGCATCCCGTCATTTTGGTCCGTAAATCTTGAGGTGTCATATGTTTAACATGTTTTCACCTAATAAAAATTTAACACTTAGTTATGTTTTAAACGGTTTTCAAAATTAATATTTTAAGTAAAAAAATTTTAAAAACTTAATAACAAAAAAACTTTATAACTAAAAACAAAACTAAGTGTTAAATTTAAAAACGTTGAAAACAAGTTCGACTTAGCATTCCGTCTTTTTGGTCCTTAAGTCTTGAAGTGTCATAAGTTTAACATTTTTTCACCTAATAAAAATTTAACACTTAGTTATGTTTTAAACGGTTTTCAAAATTAATATTTTAAGTAAAAAATTTAAAAAGTTAATAACAAAAAAAACTTAATAACTAAAAACAAAACTAAGAGTTAAATTTTAAAACTTTCAAAATAAGTTCGACTTAGCATCCCGACCTTTTGGTCCGTAAGTTTTGAGGTGGCATAAGTTAAACATGTTTTCACGTAATGAAAATTTAACACTTAGTTATTTTTTTAAAGATTTTCAAAATTAATATTATAAGTAAGAAATTTTAAAAACTTAAAAAACTAAAATAAAAAAATTAAGTGTTAAATTTAAAAACGTTGAAAACATGTTCGACTTAGCATCCCGTCCTTTTGGTCCGTATGTCTTGAGTTGTCATAAGTTTAACATGTTTTCACGTAATAAAAATTTAACACTTAGCTATGTTTTAAACAGTTTTCAAAATTAATATTTTAAGTAAAAAAAATTGAAAAACTTAATAACAAAAAAAACTTTATAACTAAAAACAAAACTAAGTGTTAAATTTAAAAACGTTGAAAATAAGTTCGACTTAGCATCCCGTCTTTTTGGTCCTTTAGTCTTTAGGTGTCATAAGTTTAATATGTTTTCACATAATGAAAATTTAACACATACATTAGTTTTGTTTTAAACGGCTTTTAAAAATAATATTTTAAGTAAAAAAATTTAAAACTTAATAACTAAAAACAAAACTAAGTGTTAAATTTAAAAACGTAGAAAACAAGTTCGACTTAGAATCCCGTCCTTTTGGTCCGTAAGTCTTGAGGTATCATAAGTTTAACATGTTTTTACGTAATAAAAATTTAATACCTAGTTATTTGTTTTAAACGGTTTTCAAATTTAATATTTTAAATAAAAAAGTGTTATAATTTAATAACAAAAAACTTAATAACTGAAAACAAAACTAAGTGTTAAATTTTAAAACTTTGAAAACAAGTTCGACTTGGCATCCCGTCCTTTTGGTCCGTAAGTCTTGAGGTATCATAAGTTTAACATGTTTTTACGTAATATAAATTTAACACTTATTTATGTTTTAAACTGTTTTCAAAATTAATATTTTAAATAAAAAAAAGTTTTAAAAATTGATAACAAAAACAAAGTTAATAACTAAAAATAAAACTAAGTGTTAAATTTAAAAACGTTGAAAACCAGTTCGCTAGAAAGAGATGATAGAAATATAACGTCTACCATTGCATTTATGCTGCAATCCACTATAAAAGAACATGTTCATTAACTACGTTATAGATTTGTCCGCATTAAGCCAATGATTTAGAAAAAAAAAAGGTATTTTTAAATCACTCCAAACTTAAGGTAACACTATAATACATCGAATTGACGAATTTTATATGTATATGCATATTCCGATTATGAAAAAAAAAAATACATCGAATTGACGAATTGTGATGCCTCTCCATCCTACAACTTTTGTAGCTATCTTAACGGAATGTCAAATTGATGGCTCATGGTTTGCAACCGATCCCCTGAGTGGCTACAGATGGATTGTTATGGAAGGTGACTGATACATCCCTCCTTTTGGGCTTAAGGAGTTCTTGTCGAGGACTTTCACCACTCCATGCAGAATTTGAAACTCTTCTTTGAGGCATGGAATGTCTTATAAAGACATAATATATTGGTTTCGCATCAGACTGCACAGAGTTAATCTCGTTGATCGACAATTCTTTAGAATGGCCTATGTTTATAGTAGAGCTACAACTATTTAAGCTATTATATTACGGCTATGTTTCCCATCTTTCTACATTAGACTTATTCTTTGTAGTAAAAATATATGTGTTTATTGTCTAGCTAAAAAGGCAAGAGCATGAGGGTCTCTACTTTCCCATGTGGGCATGTCGATGTCGGATTGGCTCTCCTTAGAGGAGAGATCTTTGCTATGGATAACTTAATAAATTAGTGTTTTGCGGAAAACAAAAAAAAAAAATATGCCTTGGATGATGCAAATTCTAACCCGGACACATTTAAGACTCCGGACCTAGGAGCATCTATCTTCCTCTTACAATTGGAAAAGATTGATAACGTAAAAGAGATTACATTCTAGGATAGCTAAAACTGCTATATATTTTTTTTAAACCAACAAAAAGAGTTAATTCTCAAAAATATTACACTTAAGTTTTAGTTTTCCAAAAATACCATTTAAGTTTTAATAGTCTAGAACCACTTAAGGTTTGATTTTCAAAAAATACCACAAAACGAAAAATCTAATTTTTCAACTTCATAACTGAACCCTAAACCCTAAACATTAAATTCTATCCTCTAAAAACTATACCTCTAACCTAAATAGCCAACCCAAACCTAAAAATTTGTATTTTCAACCCTTAATTTTTATGTTTGTGGTATTTTTAAAATACCAAACTTTTGGTGGTATTTTAGAAACAAAATTTAAAAATATGGTAATTTGAAGAATTTCTCAACAAAAAAATTGCATGATATTCTAAATCTAAGGAAATGTTTCATTCTTATTATATTTCCACAAAAATATATTACATTGACGATGGAAATGTTTTCTTACATTAATTATATATATATATATAACTCATTGTTGCTAGGCTTGAGAACATGGGTTTCATTACTCATGAATCTCATGATCTTTTGAATGAGCTCGCACTGAATCACTGCCTCCTACAGCAATCTTGATCTCGTTGAAGACCTTTTGATCCCGAACCCCTTTTCCTATTTCCTTCCCTGGAAAGAAAGCAACAATTAGCTAATTAGTGTTGAGAGGGTTTAAAAAAAAAAAAAAAAAACGCAAAAAAAAAAAAAAAAAAACCAAAGCTAAAGAGTTCTTTTTAAAAAAAAAATGAAGAAAAAAATTCCTTAAGTTTTATTTTTCATTACTATAGTTAATTCAAATTATAGTGAAAAAAGCTTATGAGACGTCTTAAATTCATATCTTTGAAGATTCTTTGATTTGAAGATATAATTTGCTAAACATGGAATCAAAACCAGAAGATCAAAATATAAACAAAACTGAATAATATTTAAACTTTACAAGCCATCAATTTTAATTACAACCAAACCTAAATGGCAACGAACCTATATAAAATTGCTTGAGAAGAAAAAATACTCACTTGAACTTGGAGATCCATATTGTACTCGGGCCAATGTTGTATTTGGTAATTCAAATAACAAGAGAATACTCAAAGCTAGTACGTAAACCACGACTCTGTTCATGCGTTTGATTGATTTAAAGGTATGTATTCAAAATGAATATTCGTGAATATATATAGAACAATGAATATCTAAAGATCCCACTTGAACGTAAATGGAGAAATTATCTATGAATCACATGTATGTCAACCCAAATTATTTTGTTTGTAATAAGACTTGAATAACTTTTTTTTTTTTTTTTTTTTTTTTTTTTTTTTTTTTTTAAGACTTGAATAACTTAGATGTGAATGCAAATTGTTACTCCCTCCGTTTCGTTTTAGTTGTCGTTTAAGGTTTTTTCACACAAATTAAGAAAAACATTAAATTTTCTGTTTTACCCTTTATTAATATATTTTATAAAAAAATTCATTGGTCAAAACATTAAAACAGTAGGATAAAACTGGAATTTTCACCAAACATTTGCATTGAAAACCTAAAACGACAACTAATATGAAACAAAATTTAAATCCTAAAACGACAACTAAACTGAAACGGAGGGAGTATAAAATACAAGACTTGAATAAAAGACATGTGAGTTTGACAAAGACAAGTGAAACCAATTTTATTTTTGCTACTTCATAATTATTTCTTATTAAGAAAAATTGATCATTACACAAACAAAATATCCCAAAGGACTGTACAATAGACAAACATACACTTATAAGTTATAAGTTTATAACTAGTGTTCTGAATACTATATAGGACCGGCCGGTACACTGGAGATCGTCCATATATTCGAATCCAGTTGAGTCAAAAAATCAAATTTGAGTTGAACCACTAAAACGAATTAAAAATCATCAAACCTAGTGATTCGGCTTGATATCAAAACTCGATTCACAATATTTAAGTCCAGTTTTGATTGATTCAGATTTTAATGTGAAGTTAAAATTACAATTCAAATTCATCATCCTTTTATTTTACTATTTTTATTGTCCAATTCTAATTGTGACAACCATTTTTATTTTATATATTTAATATGGATTAAAATTTGTAAATTTTCTATCTATTATTTTTCATACGTTTTTGTTTTTTGCTTTATGATTATGTGAAAGACAAATTTAACATATTCGTCGATTAGTTTTTCATGTTGCATTCTGGAGAGCAAGTTTTATTTAATATTTTACTCTTCATTATCTACAGATTTTAATCCAATATATATTTTTGTTGTCTTCTCATTTTGTTGTGTTTGTAATATTTTTTCAGTATGTTGTCCATTCATTTTTCTAAAAAATTATAAAAATTCGAAAACCTAGTCTGACTAGTTCGTTCAGTCGACAACTTTAACGTATTTGCAACTTCACTCATTTGATTTGTTTCTAGCTTGTTGAAAATACAGCCACGACATACTCAAGATCATTAAAGATTTCCGAGGAACTCGTAAAACTCGAGAGTGTATTGTTTATGTGTTTGTTCTTTCTCTTGAAGTGATCGTGAAGTGTCAAGTGATAATTAGGCAACACATATTTGAACAAGTGGTACTAAGCGTTAGCTATTGCGATCAATCATGGAATATAGCTAAATTTCAGTTTAAATCAGAGATCGCAATTGAAAGAGAAATAAGATTATGAAATTGATATTCCTAGGAAGACCATCAATCTTCCTCTTACATTTGCAAAAGATTGACAACATAAAAGAGATTACATTCTAGGATTAGCCAAAACGGCACTATTTTTTCTTTTAACAAAAAAAAATAATAATAATAAACTGGATGATATGCTAAATTCAAATAAAAAGGTTTCAGGAATAAAATTACAAGGGTGATGAAAAAATTATTACATTTAGAATCTATCGACATTACAATATATATATATATATATATATATATATATATAATCTATTGTTGCTAGGCTTGAGGACAAGGGTTTCGTTAGTCATGAATCATGATCATCTTTTTGGCCTAGGTACACAACTACGTGCACATCCAAGAGCACGCTCTGAATCACTGCCTCCAACCTTTATCTTGATCTCGTTGAAGACCTTTTGATCCCAAACCCCTTTTCCTATTTCCTTCCCAAGAAAGAAAGCAACAATAAGCTAATCGGTTTTATATTAAACAAAAAACTTAGTACAAAACCCGAAAGGAAGAAGAAATAAGATAATTCATTTTTTTTGTTTTTCACATACGAGCAAATCTTAAATTCAAAATGTGGTGAAAAAGTAAACGAGACGTCGTAAATTCATTTCTTTGAATATTCTTTATAATTTGATGATATTATTTTCGAATGGAATCAAAACTAAAAGATCAAAGTATAAACAAAACTGAAAAATATTCGGTTTTCATTCCACATTTAAACTTTACAAGCCATAAATTTGAACTACAACCAAACCTAAATCGTATCGAACATATATAAAATTGCTTGAGAAAAAAAAATACTCACTTGAACTTGGAGATTCATATTGTACTCGGGCCAATGCTGTGTTTTGTAATCCGAAGAACAAGAGAAAACTCAAAGTTAGTACGTAAACCACGGCTTTGTACATGTTTTTAGTTGATGTAAAGGTACAGATTCAATTTATTATATTCCTCTTTTTTTTGTATGAAGATTCAAATGTATATTCGTGCTTATATATAGATAAATGAACGTCTCACGTTACGTGTTCATCATTTTTGGTCAAACACGTGACTTCAATATATATTGTTTTTCTTAGAAATGAAATCAGGTCACACGGATTGGTTCGAGGAACTATTATTTTCTTCTCTCAAAAGTTTTTGTTTTCATATATGTAATAAAAATGGCGTATTTGACTCTTGAGAATGTATATATAGTCTTTTTTGAATTGGTCCAACTGAATTTTAGTTATTCTCTTTATTGTGCAGAACAAAGTACATGTTCTAAGTTTAAGTGAGCATAATTTATTGTGGAGAACAAAGTACATGTTCTAAGTTAATTTAAGTGAGCATAATTTAAAAGCAAAAGCTTTTATTATTGAATAAAATACTAAACAATTATTTGGAAAACTCGGCTTCAAGAGGATTGGACAAATATATAAGATCCCACTTGAACATAAAGGACAAATTATCTATAATACCATGTCAACCCAAATTATTTTGTTTGTAATAAGACTTGAATGACTTAAATGTGAATGCAAATTGTTATAAAATATAAGACTTGCACTACAAGAAAAGATAGCTAAATAAATCCTACCAAAATTTTGGTAGGAAATTGGTCAAAAAATTTCTTCCGCTTTTTTACCAATTTATTTCAGAGAAAAAATCACTCTCGATTTTCTACAGAATATTCCCTACGAACAAATTTCGTAGGAAAACTCTTTCCTACCATTTTTTTTTACGATATTGGTCGTAGAAAATCAAATATTTTCTTATAGTAGTGAATTGAATAAAAGACATGTGATGAAACCAAATTTTCTTTTTGCTAAGTGATCATTATTTTTATTATGAAAACTTGATCAGTACATAAACAAGATATCCCAAACGGCTTACAATAGACAAACACACACTTATAATGAATGTTTTGAAACCATATCGGACCGACCTGTACACTAGGAATCGTCCATATATCTAAATCCAGTTGAGGCAAAAATCAAATTTGGGTTGAACCTCTAAAACCAACTAAAAACAGTTAAACCTAGTTATTGGGTTCGATATCAAAACTCGATTCACAATATTAAAGGCCAGTTTTGATTACTTCAGAATTTTAAGTTTAGTTAAAATTACAATTCAAATTCAACATCTTTTAATTTTATAAACTATTTGTATTGTCCAATTCTAGTTGTGAAAACCATATTGTGTATTTAATATGGATTAAAATTTGTAAATTTTCTATCATTTTCTTCATTGTGCATTTTTTTTTTTTGCTTTATGATTATGTGAACAACAAATAACGTATCCGACGATTATTTTCATGTTGCGTTCTCGAAAGCAAGTTTTGTTTAATATTTTACCATTTATTTTCTATAGATTTGGATCCAACATATATTTTTGTTGACTTCTCATTTTGTTGTGTTTGTAATATCTTTTCAGTAGGTTAATTGTCCATTATTTTTAGTGAAAATTACTCAGAATGACCCATATATTGTATGAAATAACTAGAATGACTCTGTTTTGAAAGGGATAACTAAAATGACTCACATCTTTTGTAAAAAGACTTTCTAATCTGTTTTTATTTTATATTAACGAAATTGCCATTTTAATTTGATTAATAAATAATAAAAACCATAAAATCAAAACCCAAACGACAAACATAATTTTCACAGAGATTAACTTTCTCTCTTCTTGGAGCAAAACCTTAAAAGGGAGAAAAATCCCACGACGTCTCTTCTCCGGTGAACGTGTCTTCGGCAAATCATCTTCTCCGGTGAGGCCTCCCTTCTTCTTCGTTGCCGGATTTTGTGTCTTCGTGGAGTCGTCTTCTCCGGCAAGTCGTCCTCTCTTCTTCTTCGACGACGGATTTTGTGTCTTCGTCGAGTTATCTTCTCCGGCGAATCCTCTTCTCCGGTGAATCTACAGTGAATTCTATTATTTTCTCTTGTCTCTTTGGCTTCCCGTTTTAGAGATTTTTCGATTTGTCTCTCACTGATTCTCAGATGTGATGTTCTACAAGGAGACTATTACTCTTAGGAATCAGTGGCCTAATCGCTAGTTCAGATGGTTGCGTGATTCAATTAGTATTACTCCTTTGTTTTGTTTGGTTTCAGCTTTCTATTACTACAAATTTTTCAATGATGACAGATTAGTTTCTAGTGGTCGCAGATTTATTTATTATTGATGACAGATTTATTTGGTAGTGATGACATAGTACTAATGAGAACAAATTAGTTTATGGTGGTGACGGATTTGTTTGCTTTTAATGACAGATTTGTTTTATTTACATAAGCATTTTGGTTTCAGGCTTATCGCAGATTAATTATTGTCTTTCGCATATTTATTTTAAGTGGTCACAGATTTATTCTAAGATGTATGTTTGTGAGGTAATTATTTCATGGTGCTACTGTCTAAAAATGCAACGGTGGGATTATGATTACAACGGTTAATTATTGGTTTATTTGTATGTTTTAGCTACCGCAAATATGAGTTCAGTGTTAGAAAATAATAATTTTACCTATCAAACAAATCTGCGATGTCTTCGAATAAGTATGTGAACATAAATCTGCAAGTAAAGGGTGTCAACAAATCTGTAAGGTTTAAGTCTGTGACTACTAAAAAGTTAGTTTAATCATGATTAAGTCTGCGATCACTTCTTCAAATATATCTGTCATGATGGAAAATAAATCTGTGACTCATAATATATCTGCCATCAAAGAAACAAATTTGTGGCGTCTTCAAATAAGTCTGTAAAACTATATATGCGGTCAAAGTGTAATAACAAATATGTAGAATATAAGTCTGTGACAACTAAAAAGGTAGTTTAGTTTAGATTAAGTCTGCTACAACTACGACACATATCTGCGATGATGGAAAATAAATCTGTGATTCATAATATATCTGCCGTCAAGAGGTAAAACTCTGTGATCACTAAGAGTCAGTCTAGTTATTATCTTTTGCAGTAACAAATCTGCAGCAACGTACAGACTTAACATAAGTCGGTAGGTACTATTAATAAGTCTGCATAAACGTGATTGACAATAAGTCTGTAAGAAAAACAAATCTGTAGAAATAAATCTGCGAAGCCTAGAAAATCTGCGATGTCATCAAAGAAAATCTGTAAGACAAGTCTGTGGTAGACAAAAAATCTGTAATAGCCTATAAATCGGTAGTAACCTATGAATAAATCTGTATACAAAATCTGTGGTGGAAATAAATCTGTAGAACAAATCTGTGGTTCAAAAACAAATCGGCAAGATAACAAAGCACGATACAATTAAATCAGTGACAGATTTATAAATCGGTGGCAGATTTATGAAATCTGTGGCAGATTTTATAAATCGGTGGCAGTTTTTTTCTACAGATTTATTTGAATTCGCAGAGATTAGTGGCTAAACTGTAAATAATGACAGGTTTTTCTGTAAATAACGGCAACTTTTGCCTCGCTGACATTTTTTTTTTAATGGCATTTCTGTTATTATGATTTTCTCTACAAAGCTTTATAGGGGTATTTTGGGGATTAAAAAAAACGAAAACACTCTAGTTATTATTAAAAGATATGAGTCATTCTAGTTATTAATCCCCATATAAGGGTCATTCTAGTTATTCTCCCTTATTTTTATCCTAAAAATATATAAAAATTAGAAAACGCGGTCCAACCAGCTCGATCAGTTGACAAATTTAAAGTATTTGCAACTTCATTCATTATATATATTTGTTTCTCTCTCTAGATCTTGATTCTTCCAACAAAACTATCACTTGTAACTCCTAAAGATTCTAATGGATTGCTTGCTGAAAATACAACCACAAGATGCTCAAGATCATCAAAAATTTCGGAGAAACTCGTAAAACTCGCGAGTGTCTGTGTTTGTTATTTCTCTTGGAGTGGTCGTGAAGTGTCAAGTGGTATATGCCAACGCACATTTGCACAAGTGGTATTAAGTGTTAGTTATTGCGATCAATCATGAAAAGACAAGATCCATATCTTAATATGTTACAACAAAGATTTGTTTTTTTATTTATTAAGGCCGGTTGGGTTTACAACTATTATTACATGAAGGAGCTCTCCCTGAATTACTGCCAGCTGCACCAATCTTGATCTCGCTAAAGAGTGTTTGATCCCAAACTTCTTTTCCTATTTCCTTCCCTAAAAAGAAATCAACGTAACTATTAGCTAATCAATTTTGAAAAAGAGGAATAAAACAAAAATCAAATTGTGAAACATAGAACCAAAACCAATAGATCAACGTATGAACAAAATTGAAGAATATATTGGTTTGCATTTTAAATTTTGAACTACAACCAAACCCAAATTGTATCGAACATATCTAAAATTGCTTAAAAAGAAGAAGGAAAAAAAACACTTACTTTGGCTTGGAGATTCATATCGTACTCGGGCTAATACCGTATTTGATAATCCAGAGAACAAAAGAAAACTCAAAATTAGTATGCAAACCGTGAGTTTGTACATATTTTTGGTTGATTTAAACGTATCAATTTGAAGATGTGAATTCATGCATCTATATATAGATAAATGAACTCACGTTACGTGTTCATTTTCTGTTTTGGTCAAACACATGTTCATTTCTTTGTTCCACACAAATATATAGAATCATTAAAACTAAGTTGGACCAATTCAGAAAAGACTAATACTTTTTCAAGAGTCAAATACGCTTTTTTTTATTACATATATATGTTAGGTCGATGACCTAATATTCGTTTCTCTCAACAAGTTTCGGTTTTCATATATATGTATAATAAAAGAGCGTAATCTCTACAATAATTATTTGAGAAGTAGAAACGCACCATATTGAAAGTTAGGGCATTGGAGGCCTGTGGTTAAAAGTTAGAATGATTTGTCCTAAACACCCTTAATGAATTGTTCTTCTCGAAATTTCTCCTTCTTCGTAATTAGGGGTATATAAGTCTAATCGTGTGTTGATCTCTATAATAATGTCCTAAACACCCTTAATTCGAAATTTTTTGTTCGTAATTGTTAAGGGTATATAAGTCTAATCGTGTTTTGTGATGATTAGTCTTAATCACCCTTAAATTTTTTTATTTTATAGTGTAATCGTTGGGGATACGGATGTCATAATGTCTCGACTTTAACGATTATGGAATCTTAGCTTAAATTTATTTGTTAATTTTTTGGATAATTCTATATCTTAGTAGTTAATATTCGTTTTTGTTAGTTTTCTGATTTTGTTTCTAATTAAAAAGTTAAATTTCTTAAGATAATGATTGATGTTTGCCCTAATCTTAAAGCTATATATATTGTTGATCGGCCAGAGGATTAGGTATTATTTTTTCTGTGGCCATTAGATAGTTTTCACCGTTATGGTTTTTTTATATAGCTACTACGATTCTGATGAATCGAGTTGTTTGTCATGCAAATATTGTTTTCATGGACCTTTAAAGGTCGTGTGCATATTGTTTGTGTTGTTTGTTTTATTTTTTTTGCATTATTCGATGCTTTATTGTTTTGCTGATTTGGTGTTTTTGGTGTGTGTTTCAGTTTTGTATAACGTGGGAGGTTCCATCGACAAAGCTCTCCGACGAAGGTGGTGTTGACGATCAAAGAACGAGGTTTGGGAAGGTATTTCCATAGTTTTGATTTGTATATTTTTATATTTATTTGCCTATATAAATTTATGTGTTTCTTCCTGTTATCGTATATATTTTTATATGCGATTTTATTGCGTTTTATTGTTTAGTATTGATTTATAATTAAATTGTCAAATAGTTTTGAGTTTATGTGTAAGGTTTGACATGTTATTGTTTGATTTTCATCTTACCGTGATTTTGAAGGTACTCGATGAACTCATATCTCGGTTTGTGTCGGTTTATTGGAAACAGGTATTTCTCTTATTTGTATCTAATATGTTGGTTATTGTGGATCGGTTTTAGTTTGATATTAATTTTCTAACCTTTAAATGATGATTTGGCTTTTGTTTTTTGTATATATATTTCGCGATAATCAAATGTTACGGTTTATTCTTATTTCGTACCGTTGGCTTAGGTAACCGCTGGTGCTTCCTCCTCCCGAAGATGCACGAATGATATGTTTTATTTTAATAAGGTATTTTGTCGAATATTGTGTATTTATTATGTAACGTAATAATCGTTTTATGTTTACTTTATATAATTGTTTCTCTGATGTTTTAGACCACACGGAATTGGCGTAGAAGATTTGTTGCTCCGTCGTGTTTTACGGATCGCGTGGGCTTTTATAAGCATGTATGTTTATTCTCTTATTGTCTTATGTGTCATGACTTGCATATATGGACATCATAATATCTTACCATTCTATAAGGTATGATTTTAATTGTTTCGTTTGTTTGTAAAGGTTTTGAGTGGGCTGAAGTATTCATTACGACCGAATATTTTGAAAGAGGTATGTTGTGTGTGGTTTACGTATTTGTTAGATCCTATGTCCTATTATTATATATGTCTTCGTGTTTTCTAAATTATTTGTTTGTTTTCTATTGTCTATTGATTTTTTGGGTTTTTTTTTTTTTTTTTTGATGTAGAGGACTGAGATTGGAAGCAAAGCTATGAGTTACAACAGTATCTATTTGTTGTTTAGTTATATTGCTGAGGGTAGTGATGTATCTGTTGATAAATACGGATCATACCCTTTGGTGTTTGGTATTGATCAAACCGTACCAAATTTTGGATCGGGGCCTATCTTTGAAGACTCTGATGATGAGTAATTATTTTATTTGAGTTTGTTGCTATTTATTTTGGCTTCTATATATTTTATTTAGTTAATGATTAATATTCTGTTTTTAAAATTTATGTCGATCTAACTCATTATATAATACTAGCGATGGTTCTAATTATTCTTATTGGTGTTATCTATCTTAATATGTTGTGAGTTTTGTTTTGTGTATAATCTAGAGATTCACATAGTTATTAATATTATTTTGTTGCTATTCTTATGTTTTAAATAGTTATTAGGAAAAAGATATTTTTAAATTTAAAAATTTGTAGCTATGACTGCTTAGTTCAATTTCCACCATGTATGTGCACTGTATACAATTGGTTCATTTATTTCGAGGTTTTCTATCTCTCTCTGATTCCTGAAAGAAAATTGAGGGTCTTGGGCGGTGATTTCGTTCAAAGATGTCCGAGCAAATTTACCTTTCGAATCTTGCTCGAGGTAGGACGGTTAAGTACGTTCGGGTGAAGATTCTGAGTCTTTGGAGGGTTCGCCTCTACGGATTTAGGTGTAAAACAGAAATGCTTCTTGCCGACGAGTAGGTGCGTGTGTCTTTGTCGTTTTTTCTTTTTATCGGTTGGTTTGTTGATTTTGGGTGGATCTACTAGATTATTTGATAGTTTTGCTTATTTTATTATAAATCTTTAAGGAATATTTGTCTTTGGTTTGTGATTTGTTGTTTAGTTGTGTTAAGAAATATTTGATTTTTGTTGATTTGCATGTACCTAGGGGACAAAAATTGAGGGTACAATCGGTTGTGGTCCTTTCCATAACGTTGATATGAGGGAGTTAAGGGAAGATGCGTGGTATACTATTTCTGACTTTGTTGTTTCTGTTCCGATCCGGAGGACCCCGAACACACTTCACCCTTTCCATATCAAGTTCCACAGTGATACAAAGATGACATTGATTTATAATCTATCCTCGCTCAATTTTTTGGTGTTTGCAAAATATTCTGTCATTAAGAGGAGGCTTTTGGAGGCAAATCGTCCCTTTGGTGTGTCACATTCTTTTTATTAGCTAATCTCATTTTTGGTTTCTATTAATGTTTGAAGTATCTTTAGTTTTTTATTTGTTAGATGTTCTGTGTTGTTAGAAACCTCTTATGTCTCTATTGGTATGATTTGTAGTGATATGTGTTCTTTTTGTGAGTTTGCTAGATTTATGTGGAGTAGTGGTCTATGTGTCCGAAATTAAAAGGATGACTTATGTTCCCGGAGAGTATGATGCAAGTACTGCATGCAATTATCTATATTTCCGCCTCATGGATCAGAAGTAAGTCTATGAATTTGATTTTGTGTTGGTGCTATATTTAGTCCATGGTTATTCTTGGTTTTGTTTGTGATTATGTAGAGTTTATTTAAAGACTGTCACTGATCTTAAGTTTTTTGAAACGGTGATTAATAAAACAGAGGTAGGGAGATGCCATGTTTTGCGCTTGGTCATTATGCTGCTGATTTTATGAATGTGTGGACAAGCCGAGGCTACCAGGCTTCATTCCGTTATCAACCTGTTTTCTGTGTGTTGCGTTTCTGGAAAGTCGATGAGTTCATGGGTATGCATTTGGTGTATTGGTGTCGAATATATTATAGATAGTATATATAAAAGGCTTATTCAAATTGTGTTGATGTGGCTATAGGTGAACCTTCTATCTCCACCAGAATTGGTTGTTCTAAGATATATCTTGAGCCAACATTACCGGAGATCAAGGACTTGAGGATGATGTAAATGATTATTGTGATTTTTTAGTGTTTATATATGTAGTTTGGTTTTGTTATGGGTTCAAATTTATTATTTTGTTTAATTTGATAAATTTTATTCTCAGGTCTGTTTTTATAGCTAGGGTAACATGGGCTATTGAAGAAGGTGAGGATTGTGATGACGCCGGTGAAGTTATTGATCAGAATTTTTAATGTTCTTGGTGTAAATCAAGAATTATATCCCTATTTCCGTAGTGTGCATAAACATGGATACTCTCTTCTGTTGGTTTAATTTCTTTTTGTAAAAATCTCTTCTTCTTGTGTTATGTTATTATATGTCATGTTGAGATATTTATTTGGGCTTTATAACAATTATCTTTTGTGTTCGAGTTTTAAATATGTCGTTATCTTTAGATTCGTTGAAGTTATCTAAACTACTTTATAGATTTTCTAATTATTTTATATTGTATATTAGCTTGTGGTAGAGATTATGTCAGATTTTTGATGTATGACTTGTGTTGTCATATCTTGCATGGTTTGTAATAATTGCACAGCCGAAATATGGATATTTGCTGTTTCCAATCATCAAATCTTCTGAACGGATAAAAATATTTTTATTTAATTATTGATTATTCAGTAATCGATGCTACATTATATTAATTTCTAGATTAGTTGTAATATACTTCCAATTCCACTCATTAATTCACGCTGGTACTTACAAAAAAAAAAAAAACCCAGAGAATAAAAAAAACTCTTCGGTTTCTTGCTTCGTCTTTTCGGATTATCGAGATTTCTTATTTAAGTATCTATAGCCAGTGATCAATTTTAGTTGTTTCCTTCTCCATGGCTTACTTCCATGATGTTTCGATTTTGCGCCCTTGTATTACGGGTTGGCACATACGAGTGAAGGTTCTGCGCATGATTAATGTTTGCATAAATCCTAGGAATGCTCTCCGTTTGGTTCTGGTGGATGATAAGGTACTTTGGTTTTGTTTTATATAGATTTGATTTTAAAATGCTAATTCGTCTTAGTTACTAAACAGACTATGTCGTGTGTCTAGGGTTTTAAGATCGATTGTTGGATTAATGGTGAATATGCGAAACATTATGCTGAGTTTTTGAAGGAAGATCGATGGTTTTCTTTTACGGAGTTTCGTGTTCTTGAGAACTCTGATAGAGTCAGGCTTACCAATCATCCTTTCAGAATGTCTATCTTTGGAACGACTGTCGTTCTTCCCGCCGATCCACCGTCGGTTGAACCCCGTGACTCCTTTACTCCGTTTAGTTCGATAATTGACGGAACGGTTGACGAGAGTGTCTTGATTGGTAAGTTATATATAATGCTCATTTTGTTTGTTGTGTTTGGAAATACCTGTCTGAATTATAGTTGTGTCTGTTTCTTAACTAGATTTGATCGGGGTTTTGTCTGATGTTGGTGAATTGGTGAATGTCGGGACAAATCCATCAGATCTCACTGGCTTCAGACTGAGCTTTCGGATTCGTGGGCCTTGGTTAGTAAATAGATATTTTCTCCCTTTGTGAATTTTGTCTGGGTATTGTCCTGTTTGGTGTTAAATGTTAATTATATCATTTCTTATTTTTGTTGTGTTGTTTGTGTTTTCTTGAATAAATATAAAACGGGAATGCTATCGATGGTTTGGTGTCGGGACGCTCAGCGATGGAGTTCCGAAAGCACTATGACTTGTGTGTTTCGAAGCCTTTGGTCTGTATTATGCGTCTGTGGAAGGTATACAGATATTTCGATGGACCAAAGAATGTTAGGATTGTTAACAAGGGGCTGATTTCTAAGGTTTTGCCATATCCTGATGTTCCTGAGGCTGCTGAATTTTGCACTATGTCGGTATTCATTTCCTATATTCATTATTATTTTATTTTTTATTTTTTGTTTTTGTATCTGATTTTTTGTTTTGCTGCTTTGTCTTAGGTCCTCATGTGTTGGTGTGACAAGTGATTCGAACTAGGACATTAATGGTGGATGTGTAGTGTGATTCGTCTGGACGTTGCCTGTGTGACTCTTTTGTGTATATCGGAAATGTTAACTGGTTGTTTTTGGTTTTGTACTCCGATCATCTTGGTTTGTATGAATATGAACTCAGGATAATGTTCTCCTTTATGCGGTATTGATATATATCGTATTGACATATGATAATCTTCTGTTTTTATGAATGATGGTATGTTTTGTAATTAGTTTCAATCATATTCGCTAGATTTAAACGGTCATATATATAGATAGATTATATATATGTATATATTTTAAAAAAGTATATATAGATAAAAGGTTGAATTTATTTTCGATAGTATTTGATAGATTTCCGTTTTAGTGAAGATTTTATTTATGATATATTCTGTTTTAGTGGAGATTTATCTTATCATAAGTAAATTGTTTTGATCAAAAAAAAAGTAAATTGTTTTATTTAGTATGTTGATATTGTTCAATTTCTATATTTTATATTTGTGAATCTTCCTAAACTAAATACTCGCCTATATATATTATACTTGGTATATATATATATATATGTATAATAAATAATATTCTCGCACTTTTCTTTATTCCGCAAAATTTGTTTCTATTATGGCTCATCTTCTCTCTAATGCCATCAGGAACTCGATTCGTAAAAGAGAATGTTTTTTTAGTGTTTCTGATTTGAATCCCTTTGTTCATGAGTGGAAGATTAAAGTTAAAATACTAAGAAAGTTTTATTTGTATGAGACGTTGGAACTAATATTGGTGGATGAAAAGGTAAACTAATGTATATTGGGCTTTGTCTCAATTTGTATCCAATCTAATGTTTCTTCGTAATTTTCTGGTAATCTATAATTTATCGATTGACATGCCTTTTTTCCTTTTTCCGTCTTAGGGTCAAAAGATTCATGCTGTAATAAACAAGGAGTATGAGGATCGTCGCACCTCGAAAATTGTTGAGGGCAATTGGATAAGTATAACTAATTTTGATTTGGTTCCTGTTACAGGAGCTTTTAGACCGGTTCCCCATCGTTTTAAGATTGTATGGAATTCAGGCACAACGATTAAGGACATTCGACCATTGTGTTCCGGTGATTTCTTTTCGTTTGTCGCTTTCGAGGATATCAAAAGTGGTTCTTTGGACCCTACTTTATGTGTTGGTAATATCAAATTTTCTTATTGTTAATGTGTTTAGTGTAATTGATAATATTTTATCATGTGTTGATGTAGGAGATTATTTTGCTTTTTGTTTTAATATTATCGTGTGCAATTTTATATGTAGATCTAATTGGACGTGTCGTGAGGGTTGGTAATGGAAGAGAGTCCGGCCCACCTGCTTCTGATTGGAACGAGTTATTTTTGGAACTGGAAAACGAAGAGTGAGTTTCTTTGTTGTTAAATGTTTTTTTTACTGTTATCTTGCGTTTTGTTGTGAATATATTTATTTATATATATTAATAAAAAAATATTTATATCACTGTGGTCTCAAGGGGTGAGCGTCTGCAGTGTCGTTTACCAAATGAATACTCGAATGCGTTCTTTAACGAATGGAGGAATTGTCTTGATAACATCATCATATGTGTATTGAGGTTTGCGAGGCTAGAAGTTACTCGAGGTAATTCGATTGACATTTTCTGCATGTGATTTTTATTTTTCTGTCGTGTGTTGGATTTAAATATATTATTTATTTGTGTTCAATTTATTTAATGCGTTATTGTTTTTTTGTTTATTCTTTGTTTGGTTATTAGATTTCTGGAGAGCTACCACTGTATACACATGTACCAGGATTTTGCTAAATTATCGATGTGTTGAAGTTACAAGAATGAGGGATGTGTTTTACGATAGAGGGGAAGCGGACGATTAGTTTTCAAATTGGATTTTGTATGCTTTTGGCTTCACATTTATCACTAATGATTTCTTATTCTGGCTTTGGCATTTTATTCGAACGATTTGGTTTAAGTTCTTAATGTTAGTAGTTGGTGTATTCTTTTATGCAAACAAATTAATCGTTATACTTTATCATAAAGTTAGTTAGTGAATTGGTTTCTCTTTCTCTCTCTCTTTTCGGCCCGTTATCACGCATGTGGTCCTAATAAAATGGATTTGGAAGATGCAAATATATATGACTAATTCAAAATTTATATAGTGTTCGTGGTAAGATTTGTATTTTTTTTTTGGGTTAATAATGGTGTACCACTTACTTTTTATTTGCTTACCTTCTTTTGTTCTTTTTATAGATGTTGTTGGTAAGGTCGAGAACGTGAGTGAATTATATTTTGTTCCTTTAGTCGGCTCCTCCGGAGGATGTTTTGAAATCTTATTTGATTTGCGTAATTCAGAGTATGGTGTATTGTTTCTATTCGCATTTTTTAAAAAATGGGATAGTAACAAATCAACGATTTCGATAAACCTTAACTTTATACGATTGACATTATAGTACAACAGCAATATTGCCTAGCGACGATGTTGTTTTGGAATCTAGCATTCCTACGGTAAGCAATATATTCTTATAACAGAAAAAGATAGAATATCGAATCTATTATATTCTGATTAATCCAATAAAGTTAAATTTCTATATTATAAGATACTGTTATGAGATTTTTAAAATAAAATATAAGATTGTTTAGGCCGATGAAAATATAATATTAGGGATATTAACAATATCAATTTATGCGGAAAAATAAATTACCTTTTTAAAAAATGTGATAGTAACAAATCAACTGTTTCGATAAACCTTAACTTTATACGATTTACATAATGGTAAAATAGCAGTTTTGTCCAGCGACAATATCGTGTGGGTATCTAGCGTTTCCATGGTGAGCAATATATTCTGATAGCATAAAAGGATATTATATCGAATTTATTGTATTCGTTTGAATCTAATTAGGTAAAATTCCAATTTTATAAGATACTGTTATGGCATTTTTTAAATATAATGTTAATTTGCGTAGACCGTGAGACCAATGAATATCCCTGACATTATTTATTAATTATTAACCTCCTTATTTGGGTATAAATAAAGGTGCGCGTGTCCCCTAAACGATCACCTCTTGATCGATTAGATAGCATTCTCTCTGTTTCTTCAGTCGTAAAATGTCTCAAAATTCCTCACACGATATCACAAGTGACGTAGACCAACCGGATGTTTGTGTTGATTTTGCTGATTTAGTCCCCGGCATGGTTAATATGAGGGTTAAGGTGAGAATTATTAGGAGGTTTGTGTGTCCTGCGTATGGCGCTAGGTTCGTGGATTTCGTACTGGAAGATCCAAAGGTACATAATTATATGCTATCATCAAAACGTTTATACTGTATGTATCCTAATTAGTCCTTTATTTGTTTCATTAGGGTCAAAAGATACATGCTGTAATTGGTGGGGACGTCGCGCAACGGTTCTCATCTATCCTCATAGAAGGCAATTGCATAACTTTATCCGACTTTGTTGTACGAATGGCTCTCGGAAGGTTTAGACCGTCTTCGCATAGATTTCGACTTGGTTCAAACGCTCTCACTTCGGTCAATTTAATAAGGCCTTTCTCTCAAAGTGATAATTTCCATTTCGCGAAGTTTAGTGATATCAAAGAAGGACACCTAAATCCTTGCTTCTGTGTTGGTAAGTGTTGTGCGTTACATCGTTTAAAGTATTTTTAATTTAGATTGTTTATCACCATCTGTATATTGAAACGCACAGATTTGATTGGGCGCCTTCTGGTTACTTTTGATTTTCGACGATCGGAGTCGAATCGTGTTAACCATCGCTTTTTTTTTCAGATGAAAGACCGAAGGTATGAATTAAATTCTTTATAATAATATGAAAACGGAACGGCTGTGACTCATTTTCTTTTTCGTGCTTAAGTGGTGTACGTCTAATTTTCCGATTGCCGGATGTCTTTGTTGATTCGTTTATGAATGAACGGAAGAAATGGATTGGTGATTTCCAAATTCTCATCGTCAGATTCGCTAAATTGGAAGTCGTCAAAGGTCCTACCATTGCATTGTTACAAATAATATTTATATAGTTTTCTCTGTTTGTTTTAAACTCGAGTTATTTTATTTTCTAGGCAACGTTACTGCTACTACAGCTTGCACGTGCACTCAATTCTTCTTCGATCATGAATGTCCTGAGTTTTTGGTGATGCGGAGGTTCTTTACCCGTAAGTGAGAACCGCTGATAGTATTGGTTACGGAGCTAATGTGCTGGTTTTATTTTTTATGCATTGATACTTGCATGTGTTTTAATTTTTACTTGGTTTTTATTATTATACAAGTTTTGTAGGCAGAAATGCCAAGATTTTAAATATTCAAGTGACGCAATTTATATATTTTATGTTGCCATTTTATATCTAAACGTAAATGATTTATTTTAGTCAACCGTCCCGATGTGGGATTATATCGTAAATGAAAGTTATAACCATATAATGACGTCCTTAATATGATATTTATGATCAATATTATTGTTATAAATTTATTTTCAATATAAGTTTGGTATGATTATAGAGATATATGTAATATTTTCCTTTTTAATTCGGATTTCGTTAAAATATGTTAAAAGTTGAATATATCTAAAATGTAAGCTTACTTTGTTTTGATCTTTCCAAAAAAGAGATTGCCATTATAAAGTAGCCCTAATTACTATTTGCTTTCGAACTCAAAATAGTATAAATTGTTGCGTCGATAGATATTACGCTTCACGGTGTCTATATTATGGCGAGGATAAACTTATTTCATGACATGTCGCGGTTAAATTCTTGCAAGTATGACTGGACTCTCCGCATGTAAACAAATACCAAAAAAGAAGTCCATAATTCATATAAAATGTTTTATATATTATAATAATAAACTTTATATAGAGATACATAGATTCGTAATAATAGTTGTTTCTTCACTCTTCTAATATCCCATGTGCCCGACAAGCTTCTTCGTATGTTGGATAAACAATACCTCCGTGAGTCCTGACTTCTTCGTCACATGTAGGTCCTCTTAACATTCCTGCGAGCCTTTTCAAGTGACGATTGTTGTTAATCTTACGCGAAACATACATTACTCCTCCTCTGGGGGGTCCTCTTTTCCTTGGCCTAAATTGTTTTTTGGTCCTATCCCACGTGAAATGATTTGGTATTTCGTTGAATGTTAATTGTCTAGCCATCGAGTTGATTTTATTTAGATTCAACCATGCCTTGAACACTTGATCTTCGTCGTGATTATCACCCATGATTCGGTGCCTTATGATTTGATGTATAGGTTTTGTTATATATATAAAGATGCTATAGGTTTAGGTTAGATGTCACGCCGACGTGGTGTTATATATAGGGCTCCTTAAAATATAAAATCGATAACATTTAAATATAAAATATTTTAGATAATATTAAACTTTATATATAGGGTTTCCATTGTGAATGTAAATTTTATATTTTTTCATTTGGCAATTATCTATAAAATTAGTTGATCGGAATATATATATATTCCTCTATGGTATTTTTTGATTAAATAGTTATATGTTAACATACCTTCGTTTTGATAAGTTTATATCTTATTGTATCTTTCCGATTGTCAACTACAAAAATTATAAAATATTCTTAAGATAAGCTTAAATTTTGATCAAATATAATGTCGTTCTATTGTGGATGTAAATTTTCTGTTTTTCGTTTGGCAATGTTATAGAAAAGTTAATGGAAATATCTATTTTGTTTAATAAAAAAATATTTTATTCTATTGTTAAATGTTAATATTCCTTTGCTGTGATAAGTTTATATCTTATTGTATCTTTCCGAACAATATCTACCAAATTTAACGATGGGAATTCGTTTTGTTTTATATATATATATATATATATATATACATAGTTTTGCGGTTGGTTCTGTTATACTAAAGTGTTTCCTTGCCTTCAGATGGCTCGTCCCCGAAGTTCCATCTGTGTATCTGATCTAATTCCTTCTATGAATGAAAGAATGATGGGAAGATTCATAATAATTAGAAGATTTCGTTGCTCTTCACGTTTGGACACGTTGGAGCTAATACTAGCCGATGAAAAGGTACCTCGAGGCTATATATTAAAAGCATGCAAAATCTATAAACGATTCTGATTCGTTACGACATGTTTTATCTTAGTTTTGATTTTTTTAACCGTTCCTTCGGTTGTTTCTAGGGTGACAGGATACAAGCTTCAATTGGTTTGGATTGTTTGGCTTATGATTCGAGTAGACTTGTCGAAGGAACGTGGATATTTATAAAAGATTTTGGCTTGGTCGACGCTGTTGGGTCTGTTAGGCCAACTAGGCATGCCTATAAAATTCTTTGGAATCTATCGACTTCTTTTAAGAGAACTGTGGTTACTGCTTCTGTTGACTATTTTAAGTTTGTACGTTTTGAAGATGTTCTTGCTGGTTTAGTCGATCCATGTGTTTGTGTTGGTAAGTTTAGCTCTTTTGTTTGGTATGTTCAGTAAATATTGCATGTGAACGTGATATTGTCGTCGTTTGTTTTGTGTAGATTTGATTGGTCGTCTCATGTGTGTTGGAAATTATGACGAGGATGAGGGATTGAATAGTACGTGGGAGCAGATATATTTGGAGTTAGAGAATGTTAGGTGAGTTCTAAACTTGGTTTATATATCTTGGGTGTGAGGGGATTTTGTGTAGTTGATTATAATGCGTTAAATATACCAGGGGTATTCGTATTCGCTGTCGCTTGCCGAAGAGGTATGCCACGAAATTTTTTTCTGGTCTGAAGACTTGTGCTGATAACATCATCTGTGTGTGATGCGGTTTGCTAGACTAGAGCTTTCTCGAGGTACTTATTTAAACACTAATACATTGTGTACGTGTTTATTCGTTTAGTCATGATTTGTCTATTGATATATTAGGTCATATGAGGGCTACTACTCTGTGTACCTGCACAGAACTTTTATTCAATCCTTCGTGTGATGAAGCTTCGAGTATGCGTCTTGCTTTTGCTTCTGTGGAGAGAAAACTATTTTGAACCCTTGATTTCTTATAATACTTAGTTGGTGTTTTGTTTTTGTTTTTTTTTTTTTTTTTTTCTGATTCAAAGATATCTGTTATTCGACAATTGAGTTTTTTTAAAATATCACGGTTTGCATCTTATTCCTTGACTATTTAATCGATTTTATATATATGTGCTTATTGTCTAAATATCCAGTGAGCGTAAAATATACATACCAATTAATTGTTTTTATGTTGTGTCTTCGGAAAAATTTGACATTTAAAATTACATCCGAATATTATCTTTTAGATAACTACATATATAGAAGATGCAATATTCGTGAAACGGGCATAATTTAAAAATAGTATATTTTTGTTTTGATCGGATTTATACGGAATATATAAATAGACAAATCATGAACTAAACGAATAAACACCTAATATATCAATAGACAAATCATGACTAAACGAAGTGCCCCGTAGTGGTGGAATTGGTCTATGTGAAATTATTGTCTGATTCTTTGCAGGCTAAAAGATGCCCTGTTAGTTTGGATTGATGGTACTCGATAGGTCTTGTATTTCTATGCATGGTCAAATCTATGCGTATCTCGATAATGTCTTTATCAGTTTTTGTGGTTTTTCCGATGCAATGCATTGTAACGATAAATAAACAATGTAATTGTGCTTGCGTTTTAATTTGAAAATATGTATTTTTAAAAAAACGTTCTTGTCTTTATATAATTGGGAATTTTTTGGTTTAAATTTGCAGCACATGAAAAAAATCTCAGTCACTAAAAAAAAAAATGGATGAGCATGTCGACGATTTAAAACCGATTAAGCTTTGTTGGTCTATCCAAGCTAAGGTTCTTAACAAATGGCGTGAGAGATCTGAAGCCGGTTATCGAACTTTACGCATGATTTTGTGTGATAAAAGGGTAATAGCGTTTGTTTAAGATTATTGATGTTTATCGTATGTTGATGTTATGTTCTTATATACATTTGGCGTTCTGTTTTTATCATAGGGTTCTATGATTGAGGCTAAAATCAATTCCGAACTCATTACTGAGTATGATTCCGAGTTCAAAGATGGTGACTGGATAGCTCTTCATCATTTCGAATTAGATTTGGTAACTGGGGATATGAGAACTACGCGTCATGATTATCGGATCAATTTTCTTCCTTCGACAATTTTGAATCTGATACCTGACAAAGACGATCTTCACTATGCACTATATCCATCCTCTTTCCTTGACGTTTTGGATGATAAACTCATAAGAACTTACCTGATAAGTAAGTATATATAATATTCTTTGATTTTGTTCATGTATTCTGCTTTTTAATTTTTATTTTTCTTCTCTCTTTTTACCACTAGATTTGATTGGGTATGTGGTTGATATCGACGACATAAAATACTCTGACCCAAGTAAACGAAGCGCTGGTTATGCGATGACGTCTTTCAAAATTAAGGACGCAAAGTGAGACTTATTAATTTTACCTATATTCGTAACATTGCTACGTGTATAGAGGGGCTAATCTTTACATTTGTTTGTTGTAGGAATTATGTACTGCCGTGTGTTGCTATCGGAGATCTTGCTGAGCATTTTCACGATGAGTGGAAAAGGACTAGGAGTTCGCGGGTTGTTTGTGTTTTGCGGTGGTGGGGAATCTATAAAGTTTCCGGTATGTATCTAATTTATGTTTTGCTTATTTGTAACGGCCGTTTGTCTGTATAGCTCCCGTAAAATGTTTTAAGCTCTATAATTCTGATAATTTAATAAGTTCGATGTAACGTATTAATTCAGGACATATGGTTATCCAATCGGTTGGTAGATGCAGTCGTTTGGATCTTGATCCTGATATGCCTGAGGTTCCTGATTTCCGAGTAAAGTAAGAAGTTTGATGTTAATTTTATGTAATCCAGCATTTGGAGTTGTTTAGGTCTGGTAATTGATTTGTTATTTCCGTTGTAGGTCGTCTGCTTCGAAAGGCTCTTCGCGGTCTAGAGACTGAGAGGAAGTTCATGTGTTCCGGAGCAGTGCTTGAAAGGGATCAACTTTGGATATCCTGTTTAACTTAAATGTTTGTTGTTTTTAATTTCTATCTTTGTTGTTTCTAATTTTCTAAAAACGATCGGATTTGGATAATGGAAAATCTTGTATGAAAATTATGCTTTATCACTATAGCGTTAATTAATTTGAACCATTTACACTGTATACACGATGTGTTTATTTGAATAATAAAATTTTATTAAAAAAATCAACGGTCATTCGTGCAAAATCAATCTTCTTGGGAGTAAAAAAAAGCCTAAATAAACAGCCAATCAATAAATTCCTCTTTGATGTATGTGATAGCACATTACTGTTCATTAATAGTAAGTTTCCAGTTCTGATAAGGCAATAACACCTTTAAAATAAACACACGATGTTTGAACTTTAAATATATTTGTGCTTTTTTTGGTATATGTGTTTTTATCTCCTTTTGATCTCTAAATTATAGAAAACGAAAGATCAGTGTTTTATGAACATGGCTGCTACATTAAAATTTGCTGATCTAAACGTCGGACAAGATAAGTGTGTTGTGTGTGTTAAGATCCTTGCTCTGTGGATCCCTAACGAGGATAGGCTCGGCCGTGTTTGCAAAATGATACTAGCTGACGAGGAGGTATTCCATCTATAACATCAATTTTCTTACTTTATTGGTAATTTTGTTCGCAAGCTTTGAATTTAATTTCAAATCTGTTTGAAATTTTAGGGTGTTAAGATTGAGTCAACTGTTCCCCATCCTCATTATTCCAAGAGGTTCGAGAAGATTCTCGAGCAGGGCCGTTGGTTTCTTTTTGAAGATTTTAGGGTCGTTACTAATCCAGAAGTCTTGAGGAACACTGCTTGTCCTTATATAATCCAGTTCACTTGCAAAACTAAAATTGAACCGATTTTGGGAAAAAAAGAATCTGGTTTCTTTAATTTTATATCGTACACAGATATCATTGAGGGGAGAAATCTCAAACTTGATCTTCCTGTTGGTAATGTACTCGATTTATCTCATAATATTGTCCGTAGTCCGTTAATTCTTATATATGTTGTATCTTTATTTCAGACCTTTATGGAGTCATCATCAGGATCTCGAGGGTTAAAAGACTTCCTTATGTTGCTAACTGGGATGAGGTTGGTAAACAACCTAATTATCGCAATTTTCAGATCGTTGATGCAGAGTAAGTGTAAATCGATGTTACTTTTGTGTATGGCGTGATCTAAGAATTTAATTAATACTTAGTTTTATTGTGTACAAAGAGGTACGGTGATAAACTGTTGTGCAATGAAGAATCATTGCACTGAGCTAACAAAGATGTGGAATGAGGCAAATTATGACATTAGAGTACGTGGGTCTACGGTCTTTTGTGTGCTAAGGTTTTGGATGATCTCTGGATTAGAAGGTATGTAACGTGCATTTACCATCGATTATTTTTATATTGTTAGTGTTTTGTTTTAGTCGTTTGATATATAAAATCATCGTTTCTTATTCGTATAGCCGAAAGATGTGTTACCAGTGGAGATGGGTGCTCGCAGCTCCTACTGGATCCTGAAATTGCTGAACTTGAAGATGAGATATATATGTACTTTTCCTTATAACTCTTTGTCCGATCATATAAAATTATTATTATTACTGGTTTTGTTTGTTTTGATTTTATTGACTCTGACTTTCTTGCTCTTCTGTTGTGTGTAGTGCCAAATTCACAAGCCAGTTTTATAAAAAAAAGGCTGATCCGGAGAGTGAAGATGAGATTGACTGGGGGATACCAATTCAGCGTAATTGGTAGATGGTTATCGAAACATCGTGTCATCCATCTGTGCTATTACTTGCGCTAATATAATTGTAATAATCTATGGAACGGCGCACTACAAGAAACCATGTGGTTTCTTCTGTCTGATTTACGATTTACTCTTTGTTGGATGTTGATCAGATAACTTTCCTCTTTGTTTTTTTTTTGGTGGGAGATTTATTATTTTTTCCCTTTCTGTTCGGTTTATTTTGCCACCAAATACGTTCGGATTGTTTAGACAAATGACAAACTGTTATTCCGTAGTTGGGCTTTGGCCCATGAACGTAAGATTCAGTAAAATGTTAATTTTCACATGTATAAAATCTATACGTTATAATGCTGAGGTATCAATTTCACAAATAAACTGGATATTTATCAACAATAAGTACATTAATATGTAGTGATATGGTCGTATTCTTATTGTAAACTAACCCACATGTTGATTTCTGTACGCACATCTTGATTTCCTTTTTTAAGAACTATAAAATGGTAACTACCTTAACCGGTTTTGTATATTTTCTATAATACTTTCGATTTGTCGTCCACGATATGGCAAATTATCAGTTTCGTTATTGGGCTCTGGCCCATGCATTTATGGTTCTGTAAAATGTCAACTAATCACATATGTTAAAACAGATCTATATAATATCGTAAAGTTAGATTTCGTCTTTCGGGATATTAGTTTATAAAATATTTAATATTCTGTAGCGATAAGGTCGTATTCCTTATTTTGTAAAAATACGAATGTTAATTCCCTTTTTTTTGGAACGCTAAAATGATAACTACCTTTAACTTATTATAGAGATAAAACCGAATAAGTTTTTAATAATATTTGTTAACATTTATTCACGGTTGGTGATATATATGCATGTATTTTCGGGTGGAGATATCACGAAAAAAGTATATAAATACTGGCATCGTTCTCTTTTCTTTTATCATCCAAGTTATAATATATCTTCGCTCTGCCTCGACTTAGGGATTTTGTATTTTTACGGATGGAGCCGTATCCTCTTTCGAAGCTGAATCCTGATACCAGCGAGTGGCGTATTCGCGCAAAGGTTCTTGCTATTTGGCAAGAGTACTACGATCATTATTCGACGGTTGACGTCGTGTTGGTCGATGATAAGGTATAACTCATGTTCTGTGGATTATTGTTTTTTAGTATAGTTTGCATGTATAAGTCGTAGTGTAATCATGTGTTGTGTATATCGTATCTCAGGGTGGGAAAATCCACGGTATCATACCTATGGAGCTTATGCCACAGTTTTCGTCGAGAATCGTGGAGAACCGATGGATAGTGATAACAGATTTTATTTTGAGACCTGTCGTGGATGCGTTGAAGCCTGTTGCTCATAGATTTGAGCTGGTATTTCATAAAAAAACATTATGCGATACTCTGCAGGAGAGATCAGGTGATGGTTTCTATGATTTCGTGGATTTTGGGATAATCCTAAATGGGTCGCATGATACGTCCATTTGTGTTGGTATGGTTTTTATCAGTTGTTTCTTTTTTTTTATAAATTAGTGTTACGATTTTATATTTCGACCGACGCTTTTATTCATGCAGATATCATCGGAAAGGCCATTAACGTTAGTAAAATAACCTCTTTTGGTTGTCACGTGTATGAGGATCAGGTGGAACATATAGTCTTTGATCTCCAGGATACAAGGTACATTAATTATGCTACTTTGATACACAGAAGGAGTTGATTATTTATCGATCTGATTTATTTAAACTATATAACGCAGTGAGAGAGTTTTGAGATGTGTTTTAAGCATTACGGATGCTTTACCTCTTTATCGTTTGTGGATGACTGATCCATCCGATGTTATCATATGTGTACTGCGATTTGTCCGTGTCGAGTTTAGGGAAGGTACGTAGCATAGAAGAAATAGTTTAGAAACATCGGTTAATCATGGTTAACGTGTGGTTTCAATTTAATCCGTAGGCATGTGGATATGCTCAGGGGTGCGCTGTTCGAAACTGCTGTTGAATCCTTCGATACCGGGTGTAAAAAAAATGAAATCATTGTACGTTATATATTTGTTTGAGGTTTACTCATTTGCTTGGAATGCTGATGGGCATCGCTTTTTTCCTGTTGATACATGTTTTATTCGATTGTTTGTTTGCTTTTTGTAGCTTCTCGATCAAGCACGGTCCGGTTGCGAAGAAACAGAAGATTAAAGACTGAACGTGACCATAGATCTATATTTTAGTTTATCTCCTTATAGATGTTTTTACGTTATGTTATCGTCTCGGTCTATCGGTCATACACATTATTTTATTTTGGATATTTATCTTTAACGTTATTAAAATAAAACAGATTTAATTTATATATTGGATTACTCACGAACGAAAACTACATCGTATTAAAAAAAAAATGCATAGTATCGATAAAATTAGACTGTGTCTGTTGTTTATTCTTGGGATATTGAGATTGGAATTGCTTTTGCAATGAACAATCTTAATGAGGTATGTATATATATAATCATTAAATTAATAACGATATGCGTTGTTAGCAATATTTATTTAGTTAAATTTATACCTAAATAGAAAATCCCCGGAAACCTTATCGAATAATTTATAAAATTCATATATAAATAAATATTCGAGTTATTCGTAGATTAGGTATTTTTTGTTTCATTCATAGCATATAAATATATAGTCCCTTACGCGTTTATTCGTGTTATAATCGTCGTCATGTTTACCTCCAAAACATATGATAGTGTTTGGCGATTGAATCCTTCCAAGTACGAGTGGGTTGTCGAAACCAAGGTTCTTTGTTCGTGGACACGGCGTCTAGAAAACAGTGGCAGGCGTTTAGAGTTTGTTCTCGCGGATCGTGAGGTTTGTTTATATTATAATGTTTTGTTTTTTTATAAGCTGATGCTCTTGGATCTTACTTTTATGGATTTGTTCGTTGTAGGGTAACAAGATACAGTGCTCTCTATGGGGAGAGGTTTACGATAAATTTGTGTCTGTAATAGTTAGCGGTGGTTGGTTTCGGATTAAGGACTTTAAAGTTGTTCATCAGACTGGGGATTGCAGAGCAACCTTGCACCGCTATAAGATGATTCTTTTGAAAAACACTACGATTGTCAAGATACCTGATATCGATAACAATAAGTTTTTTGATTTTGTTGATTTTGGAAGTATCTTGGACCGAAGATATTCTGACGACTTTTTGGTTGGTAAGATTTGTGGTTCTTATTGTGTCTTAACATGTTATCTGTTATATTCACTGTTTTATTGACGTTTCATATTTCCGTTGTGCAAGACTTGATTGGAGAGGTTGTTGATGTCCAAACTTCTAATATCGAAGCTGAAACCAATGGAACGAAATTACATGAGGGTTCTGTTGTTTTTAATGATAAGGGCGTCCCTTTATCTGATGAAGTTATACCAGACTATGATTATTTACTAGATAGGTTGGAGAGATACAACGAGAGTAGATTAGTCGTGGAAAACAAGGAACCTAATCGCTCCTTGAAGCGTACTAGCGAGGATGTGTATGGATTTCCATCCACAAAACGTTTTCGTCCTCTTACTGGTGGTTATAAAGAATTACTTGAAGAAGTAGGAGGAATAAACGATCAAGGCCATGGAAGACTAGGATCCGAATTTGGTGAAGATGACGAAGAGGACGATGATGAAGAAGAAGAAGAAGACACCGACGGAGACGAAGAAGTTGAAGAAGATGTAGATGACGATGAAGGGGAAGGAGAATACGAAGAGGAAGAGACGTATGGGGAATTTGGTTATGATGAGGATGATAGCATATATCGCACAGTTTCTTTCTATCTACGTGACAGACGGTACGTGCAATTTTTTTATAATAGTTAGGGGATAAATACTAATTAATATCCTTACACATGTACCGTTTTACGTGTGAAGGAATGCTATGTTGAGATGCCGCCTGTTTGGTAAAGTCGCTATGACTTTCTACGATACATTTAAAGAGCAAGCTGATGGTGCTGTTATTTGTGTAATAAGATGGGGACTTATTCGTTGTTATGGAGGTTTGTTTTGCCTGCTTAGTATATAAGATGGTCGGGTTTGTTATAGATGTTAGCATGTTAAATAGTTAGTTTGATCGAGTGCAGGTGATGTGGCCATACATGCTACAGATTGTACCCGTATTGAGATTAATCCAGATATCCGTGGAGTGGAATGCTTCGATGAATTGTAAGTTTAGTTTTCCGTATAATTAGATTTATGATGTTGGGTGTCTGGGCTATAATATTGTTAATTCCTACGCTTCGGTGTTATTGTGAAGGGTCAAGAAAAACATGTAGTTGGGTATCTTGAAGAAGAAGGAAGGATTTATAGCCTCCGGTGGTGGATGTTAAAGTTATTATGTTTCAATTTCCGTTACGTTTTAACAGAGTTGTTTCAGCGATACCTCTATTATGCGGATCACAATTATCTCTTAGTTTTGTTTATTTTTTATTCTAAAGTTACGTTCTTATTGTGGATCATATATTGACGGTGATACGTTCGTCAGCGAGAACATTTAAATTTACATCGAATTTGTTATTTCGTTGAGGCTTAAAATAATATTTTATATATATGTTAAATTGATCATTTCGTTGAGGCTGCGACCAATATTAAAGGATTCTTTTCTTTAGTCATAGGCTTCAAAGTGTATGCGTTTTATAAAACTGGAAAGTGACAAAGGACTTACACCTTCGTTAGTTTAGATTAATAACATAATACATAAATATTTTTGTAATTGGATTCCATTGCAAGTTTACTCTTATCGACTTTGTTTACAGAAAATAAAACTATGGATTTGTCACAAAAATGTAAACATGCTTAATCTATGATTTATCGGGACGATAAAAGTAAATATTGCGGTTTTTATCTACGCATTGGATTCGAAAATATCTATAACTATTTGGTAAAGTTAAAATATTTCCAGGAAATTTTATATGCTAATATCGAAGATTTACATTTATCTCTTAATTCGATTTTGTTAATATCCATAATTATTAAATTTTATTCTTTATTATTCGAAAAGGTCGGTTAAACCCTAAACATTTTATGGCTATATATAGGATCTACTGCTCGCTTTCGACATTAACGAAATCTATTAAGATATTATACTTTTGTGCGTTGAAAATGTCGTCAAGCAGAAAAAGCAAAAATTCACTAACTTTCATCGATGATATCAATCCTATTCACGATCAGTATAAGATTAAGGTGTTAATCTTGAGGCTGTGGAAGGCGTATCAGAAAGATGCGGGCAACACAATCGAGATGGTTTTGGTGGATGAAAAGGTTATGATTTGATTATTATTTGATATTATGTCTTCTATATCATGTGTTTGCTTTGTTTTTGTAACGTATAAGTATGCTAAGCATATTCTCTTTTTGGTTTTAATTAGGGTTCAAGAATCCATGCAACTGTTGAGGACAAAAATATCAAAAAGTTCGACGGTGTCCTGAAAGAAGGTGATGCCGTTACCTTGAATCCTTTCAAGCTCATCAAGTACTCTGGCGATTATAAGAGCAACAGTCTTTCTTTCAAGATTTTGTTTTACCGAACAACCCAGGTCAAACCATGTGATGATTTTCCAAAGGAAGTCCCTGAGAAGTATTTTGTGGAATTTGGTGATGTTTTAAATGGTTCACTAGACACGCGTGTTTTCGTTGGTAGGTCTGGTTTAAACAAAATATCTTAATTAGTTTGGTATTTGTTTATCTTTATCGCTGTCAAGCTAAATAACGATACGTATTGTTGTAGATGTTATTGGTCAGATTGTCAACGTTGGACCGATCGAGGATATAAAAATCAGAGGAAAAAGTACTCCAAAGCTCGACGTCGAGTTGCGTGATCGTGGGTATGTTAATTATGATCAGTCATTATAAGAGTTTGGTTTTCTGTATGTTTCGTTTTTTAAACGTGTTTATCACGTAATCAGGAACGTACGGTTAATGTGTACTCTATGGGCGGATTTTGCTAAGCAAGTTAAGGTTTATACTGAAGCAAATCCAGCGGCTGTTGTTTGTGTGATTAGGTGTGCTCAGGTCAAGGAGTGGAAAGGTATATATGTTGGTCGAATAAACTTCAAATATTCCGATGACTGTTCTAAATTCAATTGTTAACTTATTTAGGTAATTGGACTATATCTAATGCTATGGGCGCAACACGTGTATTACTCGATCCTCCAGGCGTTTTTGTTGATGGATTCAGATCGGGGTAATAGACCTATAATTGTTTATTTATTATGTTTTGTGTTATTATATATGTCTGTATAGATATTAATATAGAATTCTTTTTGTAGGCTACCAACCGATGGCGTGGTATTGACTAATCATGACAATAGTGAATTGTTTGCTGGATCAACTGTATCGATACGTGATCAATTCTTGGTGAAGAATCATAAACGAACTGTCCGAGATATAGTCGAGGCGTTAGAGGTAGACACCATAAATTTATGCGTTATTCCTTATATTCATACGTTTTAAAATGTAAAAAAAAAAATATTTGTTTGTGATTTAGAACTGGTTGGTATTTTAAGTCTGGTCTCTAAAATCTATAGGAGGGTATGTGTGTGACCATGGTCACTGTTGGATCCGTCGAGCGAACGACGAAATGGTATTACGTTTCGTGTAAGATGTGCAATAAGAGTGTCGAGCCTTATCCAGAAGATTCTGGTGATGATGGAAAACCACCTCTTTACTATTGCGGCGTTTGTGACAAGGATGTCTCTGCGGTAGTGTTCAGGTGATCGTGTCTTTTGAATGCATTGTTTATGCCGTCTTGTGCATGTTAATACCATTATACTATGTTGGTGTGTGTAGTTTTGGAGCTCGGTTGTTCATTATTTGTTCTGGAATAACTGTTTGTTTTAGATACCGATTGGTTCTGGAGGTTTCTGATGCAACTAACTACAAGGCAAGGTTTTTGTTGTTTGATGCAATGGGTAGTACGCTCCTTCGTAGAACTGCACAGGAGCTCTATAATGAAGTTTCTGAGGTAATGGATACGCTGTTGCTATTGTTTGTTGGGTTGTTATTTATATTTTTAACGATTATTTGTTTGTATGTTTAATCTGTTTGCGTGGTTTAATGATAGAATGACCCCTCTATACTTCCCTCGGAGATTGGGGCATTGGTCGGGAGGCGGTTTCTTTTTAAAGTGAGTATAGGTGGCGATAATCTGAAATCGGATCGGTCGCATTACGTGGTTCAGTTATTTTCTGATGATGATGAGCTGATTAAAGACTATTCTGATGGTCTAGACTCCGAGGTTCGTGTTTTGTATCTTGGGTTGTTCTGTTTATAAGAAACTGTATATATGTTTTAAGTTTACTAAATATTCGGTGTTTTGCTTTATATTTACTTAATATTGGTGTTTCTAAGGTTTTGGTGCCTTTGCCCGTAACGCCTATTACAAAGGAGGCCAATGTTCGCCGTGGCGGTGTATCCGCCGAGAATACGAAACCTCCTGCGAAGAAAATCAAAATCGAGGACAAGAAACAAGAGAGTTTTGCCACATCTTGAAGAAGAATTTGTTTTTTTTAATATATATCTAGATTTAGCGGTTTTATTTATATTTAAATCTCATAGCAGACTTTATAATACATTATGCGACTTTATATTCGTTTTTGTTATGACTGAGTTTGGATGTTATTTGGTGTTTTCGTTATTTGTTTTTTTTTTTTTTTTTTTTATACCTTCTCGAGTGTCATATTTAGATATTGTCGTTTTCGTTTTCTATGATCGGTCTGATGTTGTTTGGCAAACGACAAACGCGACGTTTCTGCTTATACACGTGCAAGTGTTTTCGTTGGTCTGAATATATTCTATACGCAACTAATACATGCATTTTTGATTACACTAAAGATATGTGTTAGGTGTTATTGTTTGACGCCAATGTATTCACTTAGGAATATTGTTATAGATTAAGAGTCGCATGTAGGTAACATGTGTTTAGCAAAACGTGGATATTATTATATATGTATTATTATAAAATATTGGATTTCGTTTTATGTCGTATATAACAGTTTCACGTTATTTGTGATATATTTGGTATCTGATTTAGCATGCTGATTTATAATTAGTTAGGGTTATGTGAGCATTCACGAACTCTATATATTTGCACGTTTTATATTATGCTTATATGGTTTACTAACGTATGTTGCTATCCCGGCCGTTTCTTTGAGCAACGTATAAATTGGTAGGTCTGTTGTATTGAGATATGTAACATTAACAATTCTAAAATATTAAATATTGGACGGAATTAGAATGTTTCTTTTTATTTTGACATGCGACATACCCATATATAAAAACATATATACGGATAAATACTGTATGTGTAACAATATGTTAGAATTAACATTTTAGGTATTGATAGATTTGATCATATCTCCTATTAATATAGTGGTATGTTTGTTATCTTCCATAATAGAAAATATTATTTTCCTTGGTTTTCGGTGGCTCAATATTTTACGTAAAAATATAGGTCTTATTGGGTACCCTAATACTTAGCTTATATATACGTCTATAAATAATACATGCATTCTTGTGTTAATCATTGCGAACGCTCGTGTTGAAAAGATGGAGGTAGTCGTTAGTATTTTTACTTGATGTTGGTCTGATATAGTTTATTGGTTCTGCGTTGAGTTGGCTTTCTCTTTCCGAAAATAACAATGATGTTTATTGATTACTGATACGTGAATGTTTTGATCGGACAGGTTAACAAGCAAAACACTAACTCAACCCATATTAGCCAGACGGATGAATGCATCGTAGCTATCCAACAAGCGGCTTCGTGGGTGCTGCCGGTCGATAGATTGCGTGGTTTATTTGTTATGCTGATGGGTGTTTTCTGCGAGGCAGATCCGTTGTCGGTCTGGGATGCTACCTGGGATGTATTGTTTAAAGATGTGTTGTTTCCACAACAAATTATTTTTAACGATCATGGTAAATGTACACCGTTAGTTTTTGCCAGTGTTTACAAATATCGTCAGATGGCTAATATTTTATTATTTTGTTCTAGAGCCGGAGTATGCCTACAATGAAATCCAAAACTTTGAGACATTTATGCGTAAGGAAAACTCTACGTTCAATGTCTATGCGGAATTACGGAAGAGAGTCGCTTTAGCTGGTGGTCCTACATGTGATCCTTCGTTGGAATATAAGATGCGTGATCAGTTTAACAATCTTAAGATAGATTAGATTGTTTGCATCGTTTTAATTTATTTTTGTTTATTTTAGGGTTTTATAAACTATGTTTCTGGTTGGTTCTCTCTATAAGATTATATTTGTTTCGGCAAAATAATAGAACATTTTTTATAGACGGTGTTTTGATCTATTAACGCTGCAATGAAGATTTTATTTTATTATTCCTGTCTTGCGTTCTCTTAACTTTTTTTTTTTTTTGACGGTGTATCTTTATAATTACGCAATGAGTTTTAAGCACCATAAAACGCGATAGTTAAAACACATGGGTTCTTCTTCGTTGACCGTCAAACAACTTATGCTAGATGAAACAACGTCCTATAATGTGAGATGCATGATAGCTGCTGTATGTTGAGTAGCTACTTTCGTTTGCTATATGGTTTCTTAGGATTTTATACAGATCTCACGGTCATGTTATCTATTCATTTTATCTTCAAGTGATATTTTAGGACCATAATTGTGAGGTTTAACAAGCTATGGAAAAATAAATTTCTGTCATTATAACTTGTATTTATGAGTTGAGATTAATTTAAAAAGTAAAATTCGTTGTGCTCGAATCACATATATGATTAATACTATATAACATATCATTAAAATATAATATTTCCAGTTTTCGGTTTACATTTTATATTTATTTCCGTGAGATTTTCATCTTCTCTCAAAGTTATGTATGGGTATTACCAAATGCGTTTGCTGTTAAAGTAAATATTCTATAAAATTCCTTCTTTTTTTTTGGATACAATCATTATAAAAAGTAAAATTTGAGTATATCTACAAAATATATTGATTAGTAATATATATCGCAATATTAAAATATAATATTTCCAGTTGTTCTATTAAAGAATACCATAGTAGATTATTGTTATATAAAATTTTCCGTTGGTTTCCTTTGTGTTCACGATCTTCTAGGTTTTGGAGACAATGAAACGTGGTAGAGGTCAGAAATAAGATCGCAAAGCTTGCATACGTTATATATTTTATGTTGTCGTATAACCATAATCCTTTTTTATAAAACATTCTTGTCTATCACTCTGATTTGTTTTCATTATGCCCGTCCAAAGGTGATCATCGACGTATACATCGCCGTGTTTATAATAACAACTTCGACTATTTGCTCGATGTACCCAAAGATGGTGCGAAAAAGGCAAGAAATTATCGTATGGAGAAACTCAGAGCACGAAGGACTGCCTGCCGTAATAGATTATCGGGTTAAGTCTATTATCTTTAAAAAATTTATTAATTTAATTAATAAAAACGCCCACACACGCGTAATTAAGTTGTAGTGACATATTATATTTTCCTTTGTGATTAATAAATATTCATAATTTCTAGGCATGGAGTCGATTAATCGAACACGTGTTATCGCGGCATATGAAAACATGATATCTGATGAATTACGTGCGTTATTAAATTCACGACCTCCTAAGGATGTTTGTTGTCGTGCGAGAGCGCGTCGTGTAGCAATCCTTAAATCAAGACGGATAAAAGCGAGGACAAGACCACCAGAAACCGGTACGATAGCTTTTTTATATTAAGTTTTTATTCTCGAAATTGTACGTGTGATTAACAAAGAAAAAAATGCTATATATAAGGGTTGGTGTTGCCGATTTACGAAGATGATTACGTGCATTTCCTCGCAACCGATTCGGATTCTGATCATGGTGATAGGGAGGACCAAACAGACGACGATAATGCAATGGATTATGATTTTGTTGAACATCTCGATAACGCCGATGAGTGTATTATGGAACAGGAAGGGTTTGGATCCATACCGATCGTAAATGTGAAACCTGGATTAACAGAAAACGGTACTTACTATGGTTGTTTTTTGATATTTTTTAAAAAATATAATTGATATTATTGTGTACATGAGTGCTTCTTGTGTCAGGTTATTTTGATGATGGAGATCCGTTTTATACCTGTCAGAATTGCGGTGCTTATATGTGGTTTGGCGAGCGTATTAACAAACGTGGAGCTAAAAATAGGCCTATATTTTCTACGTGTTGCATGAAGGGTAAAGTGGAGCTGCCTAAACTAAAAAATCCTCCACCGGTGCTTATGTCGATGTTGTATGGCAAGGATGAGACAAGCAAAAATTTCCGTGCTTTAATTAGAGCATACAATATGATGTTCTCATTCACGTCGCTTGGTGGTCAAATTGATAATTCCGTGAACCATGGGAATGCACCGTATGTGTTTCGCATGCATGGTCAAAATTATCATCGCATCGGTGAACTTTTGCCTGGCCCTTCCAAAAGTCCTGCTTTCTCGCAGCTCTATATTCATGATACCGTAAACGAAGTCTCGAATAGGATGGGTGTTATGGGGTGAGTTGTTTATTGTAATATACTTTTTATATTATGTCCACGAATTAATTTCCGTTTTTTGTTGTTTTTAATTGTTTTAGCGAAAAAGGACCGGGTAAGCAAATAAAGAAGAGTATCGTTAAGACTTTAAAGGATATGTTAGATGCTAACAACCCACACGTCATCGCCTTTAGATCAGCTAGAGATAGATTAGCACAATGTGAAGATACCAGCGGCTTTAAGTTGATTTTGAAAAATCATCGAGATAGTGACGGTAGAGTACAAAATATACCTACGACTGACGAGGTTGCTGGGCTTATCGTGGGAGATATAAACCCTAAACCGCGTGATGTAGTGCTTCAGGCTAATTCTGGAGGGTTTCAGCGTATAAGTGAGCTGCACCCATCCTACCTCCCTCTACAGTATCCTTTGCTTTTTCCTTACGGCGAGGATGGATTTAGGTTAGGTATCGACATTGGATTCATCGATAAAGGCGGTCTAAAAAGAACAAAGGTGACGATGAGAGAATTCTTTGCGTATCGCATTCAATCGAGGCGAGGTGAATCTCCTACGATTGTTATGTCCAGGAGATTATATCAGCAGTTTCTGGTTGATGCGTATACGATGATCGAAAGCAACAGGCTTCGTTATTTGTTTTTTAACCAGAAAAATCTCCGCTGTGAAAGCTATTCAGAGATTCTTAAAGTTTCTAAGAAAGGAAAGAAAAATCTTTCCAGAGAAGGCAATAAAATTATGATACCATCTTCTTTCACCGGAGGGCCTAGGTACAAGACGCAGCATTATCTTGATGCGATGGCTACTTGCAAGTATTATGGCTTTCCTGATCTATTTATCACTATAACTTGTAATCCTGCGTGGCCCGAGATTACTAGGTATCTGGAAAAATACAACTTAAAACCCGAGGATAGGCCCGACATCTGTTGTAGGATTTTTAAGCTGAAACTCGATAATCTCATTCATGATCTTACCCATAATAAGAAGCTGGGAACTGTCTCTTCTGGTAAGATTGACCAAACTTTTATAGCGATATTTGTGTCTCGCATAAATTATGTGTTATTATTTTATATATAGAATTTTAGAATCATAAATTTTTATCCTCTTATTCTGTAATTTTTTGTATGTTTTACAGTTTTATACACGATTGAGTTCCAGAAAAGGGGTCTACCACACGCACATATGGTCCTGTTCCTAGCTCCAGGATCAAAACTGCCAACTACTGATGATATTGATAAACATATTAGTGCAGAAATTCCTGATCCAGAGTTAGAGCCGTTTTTGTATGAAGTTGTAGCAGATATGATGGTGCATGGTCCGTGCGGAGTTGTTAATCCCAGCTGTCCGTGTATGCAAAAAGGCAGATGCACCAAATACTACCCTAGGCCTTATAGTGATCAGACTAAGGTTGATGACGAGGGGTATCCTATTTATAGACGGCGGGCGGATGGCAAATTCATCGTGAAGCAAAAATTTAATGTCGATAATAGGTACATCGTTCCATATAACGCTTATTTATCGAAAAGGTATCGTGCTCATATTAATGTCGAGTGGTGCAATCAATTACGATCTATCAAATATCTCTTCAAGTATATCCACAAGGGACCCGATTATATCAGAGCAAAAATACAAAAAGATGGTCAAGAAGAGGAAGTCCATGACGAAATAAAGCAGTATTATACATGCAGGTGCCAAATGATACTAATTGTTTATAAAATGTTATGTTATCATCTTAAACTAAATGCTATTGTTGGGAGTTTTGAAATTATTGCCTCATTCTCATTATTTTATGTCGTTCGTTCTCATTATTTTTATGTCGTTTCGTTTATAGGTATATATCTGCATGCGAGGCCACTTGGAGAATATTAGCTTTTGCTACACATTATCGGTCTACACCAGTAGAAAAACTTACATTTCATCTTCCTGGTGAAGAGGTTGTTGTTTTCGATCCGAATGATCCTGTTGATGAGGTTATAAGTCGTAAATCTATCGGTCGTACAATGTTCTTGGCTTGGATGGAATGTAACAAAGAGTATCCAGAAGCCAAAAATTGACATATGCGGATTTTCCATCTAAGTTTGTTTGGAAAAGCAGAGAGCGTGTCTGGAAACCCCGAGTAAAAGGATTCTCGATAGGAAGGATTATGTATGTCTCTCCTTCCCTTGGAAACAAGTATTATCTAAGGCTCCTGTTAAATTCTGTGACAGGTCCTACGTCTTACGATGACATCAAAACGGTAAATGGCATTATATATCCCGAGTTTGTTGATGCTTGCAATGCACTGGGGTTGCTCGCAGACGACCGAATATTTATAGATGCTATAAAAGAAGCGAGTTATTTCGTGAAAGGTTTACCCTTGCGAAAATTATTTGTGATGATGATCGTCGCCGGAGATATAGTAAATCCTTTGCGAGTTTGGGAGGAGACTTGTGATCTACTGTCGGAAGGTATCTTATTCGAACGTAGAAGAGTGTACGAGGAATCCGGGTAGGTGGATCATCTCTATTGTTTATGAAACATATATAGCTGTCTTATTAATTGAATAGTCATAATAGCATGTTTCGTGTGGTTTGCAGCTTTGACGCTTTCTGATAAACAAATAAAAAATTTCACGTTGGCGTCTATTGAACTCTTGCTGCGGGATAACGGGAAGACTCTGTCTACTATCGAAGGATTTCCGCAGCCGGATGATATATCTCTTGATAAGAGTACAAATCGGCTGTTGTTGGATGAGCTTGGTTATAACCACGAAAAAGAAGCGAAAGACCACGTGAGACTCCTAGCGACGATAACAGATGAACAAAAATAGTTTACGATGAAGTGATGCAGGCAGTTTTGGATAAAAAAGGCGGTGTCTTTTTTCTATATGGATACGGGGGCACAGGCAAAACGTACGTCTGGAGTATTTTATCGGCTGCTTTAAGGTCTATGGGACTTATTGTTCTTAATGTAGCGTCGAGCGGGATAGCATCTTTGCTGATGCCTGGAGGTAGAACTGCACATTCAAGATTTTCGATACCTCTAACGGCTGATGAATTTAGTATGTGTATGATGAAACCATCATCCCATCTCGGTGAGTTGGTAAAACATGCTAGCTTAATTGTATGGGATGAGGCTCCTATGATGAGCAGACATTGTTTTGAGACGTTGGATCGTAGTATTCGCGATGTTATGAGATGTAATACTGATCGGCCGTTCGGCGGTAAAACAATTGTCTTTGGAGGAGATTTTAGACAATATTGCCAGTAATCAGTGGTGCAGGTAGAGAGGAAACCGTTTTGGCCACTATTAATTCGTCGTATATCTGGGAAAGTTGCAGACTGTTGAGGCTAACCAAGAACATGAGACTTTTAGATGGTAATTCGGATGATGCTGCACAGGAACTCAGAGATTTTGCAAAATGGATTCTTGACATAGGAGATGGTACAATCAACGTTACAGACGATGGCGATGCTGATGTGGAGATTCCTGATGATTTGCTGATTTCTAAATGTGGTGATCCTATCAAAGCCATCGTACATAATGTTTATGGGTCAACGTTGGTCAAGGATAAGGAACTTTCTTTTTTCCAAGAAAGGGCTATTCTTACTCCGAGAAATAATGACGTGTGCGTGATCAACGACTATGCGCTATCACACATGGAAGGTAAAACATTAATGTTAAAACTTTTATATATTGATCTAGAGTATGTTTAATGTTGTTTATTATTTTAGTTTGGTAGTAGATTTAATGTTGTTTATTATTTTAATTTTCATTCATGTTGACGCCCCGGGGTTGTTAGGTGAAGAGAGAGTCTATCTTAGTTGCGATAGTATTGAATTATCGGATGCGGACAAAAGAGATCATATGGTTTATACCCCCGAGTTTTTAAACAGCATCAAAGTCTCGGGGTTGCCAAATCACAGGCTGGTATTGAAAGTCGGAGTTCCAATCATGGTTCTACGGAATATTGATCCTAAGAATGGACTTTGTAATGGTACAAGATTACAAGTGACTCAGTTAGCGAATCAGGTTATAGAAGCTAGAATTATTACCGGTACGAGAGTTGGAGACATAGTTGTGATTCCTAAAATGTACTTGAGTCCCACCGAGACGAAGTTCCCATTTAGAATGAAACGTTGTCAGTTCCCGATTGCGGTTGCTTTCGCAATGACGATTAATAAAAGTCAAGGTCAGACTTTGACTAATGTAGGTTTGTATCTACCTAAGCCTGTCTTTTCGCACGGGCAATTGTACGTTGCACTTTCGAGAGTTACATCCAGGAAAGGCCTCAAGATACTGATAACAGATGATAGGGGACAGCTTCAAAAGACTACTAAAAATGTTGTGTATCACGAAGTATTCCAGAACATTCGTTAGTTTGATTCTAGGATATTTCTCTCCTTTTATTAACTGTTTGGGCTTTCAGTTTACGACAATTGTTTTGTTTTACTTTTATTTTCTATTATACATTTTGGGTTTTAAATAGAAGGAAATTCCATCGGATATTGCCATCTTTAAATAAAAATACTAAGAAAATAAAATGAAAAATGTCACGCAAAATGTTATTAAACAAAAAAAGGGTTGCGACGGTACGTGTCGTGACAAAGGAAGGAAAATCGAACATAAAAATAAAAGGGTTGGGACGTTTCCCTGTCTAGGTTAGTTCCCTATATATACTTTGTTGTTAAACGTTTTGGTGGGCAGAACATTATCTTACTCCGCATAACGAATTTCGCATAGAAGCAGATATGTCTTCTCGGTTTACATCGTCTTCTATTGAACGTTACAACGATTTCTCTCGGTTGAACCCTGCAATAGTTGGATGGCATGTTCACGTTAAGGTTTTGCGTCGCTTCCACACCGATGACTATATATCAAAGGGTGGGCTAGGGTTACTTCTGGTTGATGATAAGGTATATAAAAACGAAATAAGATTTGGCTTTTCTTTAGATATGTATTAGCCTTTGTTGTCATGGATGTTTGCGGTTTCCCGACTTTTGGGATTTTGGTTTTGTGATGCAGGGTAATCAGATCGAAGCGCTTATTTGTTCACCGTTGACTTCTCATTATTCAACGTTTATTGAAGAAGATGAATTCTACACTATTATGAATTTCAGAGTTGTGGAGAATTCGGGGATTCACTAAACTAACAAGGAGCGACTTTAAGATAATGTTCTATGATGGTACTATCGTTAAAGAAGCGTCTTCGTTTTCTCAAGATGACTATATTGTCGCTACACCTTTTGGTGCTATTTTCAATGGATATCATGATACTTCTTATCTCATAAGTAAGTTTAGTTTGTTATGCTTTTCAGAACGTTCTGCGGTTTTAGTTATTTATTTGGTTATGTAGAAATCTTGATATTTGCGTGTAGCTTTGATTGGGCGGATCGTCGAGGCGAGTGATCTTACGAACGTGACCGATGAACCATCTGTCATAGGGGGATACAGATACTCATTCACCATTGAAGATCAAGAGTACGATTTCTTTCATCGTTGGTTATTTGAAATTATAATATAATATATTTATTGAAATCATGATATAATATGTTTATTGATTCACATACATTTTTATTTGATTAATAAATAGGAAGAAGACCCTCAAGTGTTGTGCATATGGAGAAGTGGCGATAGAATGCCATGATCGGTTTAGAAATGTGATTGGTACGGATGTTACGTGTGTTCTTCGCTGGTGGAAAGTTTATCAACTCCTTGATGGATGGAGGCACGTTCGTATCTACAGCCATCCCCCCTACTCGAATATTCTGGTCAAGAACGATGCCGATAACGTCGAAGCACTCTTAATAAATTAGTATTTATCATATTTAATATGTGCTTTATTTGTTTCCTTAAATTATGCAATGTTGCGTTTGGTTTTAAATTATGACATATGACTTATTTTTATTATTATTATTATTAGAAACTATCTTATTATGAAAGATGCACTTTGTTATGTACCGATACCGTGATATATTTGGTAGATATTCACTTCTTATACTTTATGCAAAAAACCCCCCCAAAAAAATAGCAAATATGTTAGATTTAGTTAAAATTGAAAAATCTGCAAAATATTGTCGAATCTCTGTTTAAGAATTATTACTTTTTTGATACATCTGATAATTCCGAATCTAATGTTAACTAATTGGAAAATTCGGATCTATATATATATATCGATTTATGCTTGGCTTCGATGTTTATAACCACCAGGATCGATGGAATCGTTTAGATGTCATGGGTGGCCTTTTGACGTTATGACCTATAACAGAAATATGTTCACTATATCATCTCTGAATCCGTTGATCCATGAATGGAGTACTTGTGTTAAGATTTTGCATGTTTGGCACGACCTCGACGATGTTAGTAATTCACTAAACCTTATTTGATGGATAATCAGGTTGGTAATTCTTCAAGATAAACTGTAATCAGTATTTCTGTTAATATTTTGTATTAGAATGTTTTCATGTTTTGTAATTAAATCAGGGTACGAAAATCCGAGCCGCCATTCGCGAAAGTTTGGTAACTAGGTT